>JAGFNQ010010086.1:0-69101 GCA_024364735.1 Boesenbergia rotunda
CATTAATCCTCAATTAGATCCTCTAATACGATTTGACATCTCATTTGAACCACCGTGACAGAATTTTAAAATTAGCAATGATAGGAAAAATAAAAATGAGAAACTAGAAATCATAGTTAATGATATATTATGATGTAGTATTTTATATGTACATGTTCGATTATCACTTAGACATCATCAGCAGTCTTCGGCCGCCGTCCCGAATCAAACTATACCCTAGGAGGCACCGTAAATCCGTCGAAGATCGTGTATGCAAGGTGCCACGTCATTCACTATGATTTTCACTCTCTCATTTTCACTCTCCCAATCATTATTCTTTTAAAATAACACAACCTAAAAAATCATAAGTGAACTCTTTAATTTTGTTGCTGTCAAAAAATATTTTAACAAATATTAAAAAACAACTATGATCTACATTATAAAATAAATTAATTAAAATTAGTATACAAAAAATAATATTATATTAAAATAATGTAGAAGAAGTTTTGACATAGTTAGAATTATTTTAATTAAATTTGAGTATTTTAAATAAGTTATAAAAAATTAATATGATAATATCTCTAATGATATTTTAATGATACAATTAATTTTCAGATTGCATTCTTTGGGGATGTAATATCCACTGAAAGCATCAAACATGTGTCATTGGAATCGTACATTCAGAAATACTCTGTATAACAACCGTTGGATGACTACGAGCCTGTTGGCTGACCGAGAACAAAAACAACGAGAGAAATAGGAGATGCGCTACACGTGAGTGGCTACTAGCAGCACGGAGTCCAATTCCTAAATTTTAATGTTTGTATTTCACAATTGTCAATCTTCATCGCAACCTATCGGTAATTGAATATCGTCCATGATCTTCAATATATTCTCCAAATCAAATTATATCTTTAAAGCACGATAAATATGTTGAGAATCGTCACAATTACGATCTTATCAGATTCTCTTTGAAATCCGACAAAATCATAATTATCGATGATCCCAAGTCAGCTTGTGGGTAGCTTGGACCGGCAGTCTGATGTCACGTCAATAGGAGATAGATTTATGGACTTCGGGAGCCCATGAGATATAAGACTTGTATTGACGGCTCGACCTAGTGCCCTCGAGAACGAGAGGGATAGGTCCTGATAAAAGATAATCAGCGGGACTAAGGGGGTTGGAAGCCCCCAAAAGGCCCCCGAGGCTAGGAAGGCCCAGGTCGGGAAGCCCGAGTCCAAGAAGACTCGATTTACAGCGCTACTAAATCTCAGTTCTCCCGAGCCGGAGGAATCCCAATCTCAGCATCTTAAAGACATATGCAACTATACGTTCACATATCACTTAGCTCAGTGCCCCCGATCGGGCGCGTGGCGACCAACGTTCTTCAGAATCGATCTGACTGAGCGTCCAGACTATCGCGGGCTTGCCCTCGCACCCCTCTCGGTTCGGCTCCCAGCCGATGCGTGGCGGCCCACGCTCCTGGGGTAAGCCCGACCCAGAGGGGGCTTTGTATGTCACTGAATCATGCTATCACCTTAGGCCCTCAGTCGACCTCCTCATCTTGTGCCCTCAGTCGGCACCGATATTCTAGGTCCTCAGTCGGTCTTCTCATCTTATGCTCTTAGTCGGCACCGCTACTCTAGACCCTCAGTCGGCCTCCTCTTTCTGTGCCCCCAGTCGGCATTCGTTGTGACTCGCCAGAACAACCACTCCCTGACACAGGACTAGTAGAAGGAGTACAGGGTCGACGCAGGTAGGGAATCATTCCGGCACTAATCACGAGTATCTCGCTGACGTCATGATCTTCCTGGCACATCCTGAGCCCCCGTACCCCGACCACATACCTCTGTGTCAGGCCGAGCGACGCCCAACGACGCTAACCATAAAGTTGACAGTTTTCATTTCCTTATTATGGTATGCGACACCTTACCCTGCCACCTCTGGATATGCCTTGTCTTGTCCTCGCTACGAGATAAAAGGTGGCAGGCTGGGCAGCAGAGTTAGCTTCCCCGACTATATAAGTCTCTCCACTCCACACGTCTCAGGTACGCATAATAGTAATTTTGCTACTGTTGCCTTGTCTTTTGCTTTCCACTTTTGAAGATTGACTTGACAGTCAGAGTGCTTTGCCGGGGACTTTTCTCGATGGGTTCTAACGGTCTTTATCTTGTAGGCCAGGAGCGAATATCGGAGCCCACATCAATAGCTTGTAAGTTTCAGAAGATCATCTCACCCTTGGGAGTCCACTTCACCTAATCCAGATGAATTCATCATCCTCATAATTTGCAATCAGGACGACGATTGAAAATCACCCATTCTTGATCGAATTTGCCATCGGGCAACAATGACGATGGAGAGATACGGAACCATAAAAAATAATTGGACAAAGTACCCTCACTGAGCGGCGGGATAACACGCGGTGAAAGACCACGTGCGCCAATTTTCAAAGAAGTCGGCAAGCAAAACTGGCGAGAGGAGATGAGTGTGGGCACGTGCGGGGCACGGTATCGTAAGCCTGTTAACGTTTTTTTAATTTAAGATTTATTATTTAGATTAAAGAAAACAAACTATTAAAAAATAATATTAAATATTCACAATATACGTACAGATAGCGGTGTAATATATACATATGCCGTAGACTTGTGCTACACATCCTTCACATTTAAATTTTTATTAAAAATTTTATTATTCAGAATATTATAACTCAATTTTTAAATTTTTTAATCAAATTCTAAATATTATACCTATAAACTATAAAAATATAAAAAAAAAACCCTACATCTCTCTATCTATCGTGGGCGTGTAAATCTGATTGACGATCACGACATAACAACTTCACACTTATATATAACAATTTATACATTTTTATAAACGCAACTATACGCGACGTTTGATCTTGTCAATACATACAAACAAAGTTTGAAATTTTTTAATCTTTCTCTCATATGCATGCAAACACTTTTCTCTCTCTAGCATATAAATACTTTTCTCTTTCTTACCTGCAAAGTGATGTTTATTTATAAAAATCAGCACCAAGATGATACTGATTTATAAAAAAACAAGACCAACATACATCAACATATTAGAGCTGGTATTTAGAGATCAACTCCAACATATGGGACTAGTTCCACATGTTGGAGCTAGTCTTTAAATACCAACTCTAACATGTGGGATCAACTCTACATGAATACCAACTTCACATGTTGGAGTTGATCTTTAAATATCAGCTCTAACATATGTAGTCGGTCTTTAATGTGGAGCTGATTTTTAAAGATTAGTTCCAACATGTGGAGCTGCAACTCTAAGCTGATCTTTAAATATCGCTCTAACATATTTGTTTGAGAAAACTTGTTCCAACAAGTGGAATTGTTTTGAGAAAATTAGTTCCACCAAGTAGAGCTAGTTTGAGAAAATCAACTCTACCAAGAAAACCAATTCCACTTAATGGAAGCTAGTATTTAAAGGTCACTAGGTCCACCAATGAATTTTGATCAAAACCTATTGAATAACCTAGGAGCCTTAGATTTTGGAAATTTTGGTATGGGATGGAAGGGGTGAGTATCTAGATTCTAATTATAACTTATAACTCTAGTTATGACACCCCCACATAAATCTATGATCACGTGCCAAGTGGTGCGCCCCTAGGAGCTGGTCTTACAGAAATAACTTCAAGGTGAAGTTGACATTGCAGAAATAGCTCCACATTTAAACTGTTTCTAGAATACCAGCTCCACTATTGATATAAAAGCTTCAATCTTTTGGAACTACTCTTGTAAGTAGTCAAAACAATAATTGAGGTCATAATTTGACTGCCCTGAGTCAAGTGAAACCACTGGACCTGAAATGGGTCCAATTAGGGTCCACTAGGTCCATTAATAGGTTTTAACCAAAACCCATTGATTGACCTAGGGATCCTATATTTTGAAAATTTTGATATGGGATCAAAGGGGTGGGTGTCTATGTTCGATTTATGGCCTCAAACTCTAGTTATGACACCCCTACATGAATTTATGGCCGCGTGCCAAGTGGCTTACCCCTTGAAGCTGGTCTTGCAGAAACAGCTTCAAGGTGGACCTAGTATTGCAAAAACAGCTTCAACCTGGAGTTGTTGCTACAATATCAACTCCACTATCGACACAAAGGTTTCAATCTTTTGGAACTACTATTATAAGTGGTCGAAATAGTAATTGAGGTTATAATTTGACTGCCTTAAGCCAAGTGAAACCACTGGACCTGAAATAGGTATAATCGGGGTCCACTAGCTCCATTAATAGGTTTTGACCAAAACTCACTGATTGACCTAAAGGTCTTAAATTTTGAAAATTTTGGTATAAGATGGAAGCAGGTGGGTGTCTAGATTCTAATTATGTCTCCAACTCTAGTTATGAAACCCCCCACATGAATCTATGACCGTGTGCCAAGTGGCATGCCCTTGGAGCTGGTCTTATAGAAACAGCTTTAAGGTGAAGCTAGTATTGCAGAAACAGATCCAGGTTGAAGTTGTTTCTGACTGATTTGATCAACTCCGCTTGTGGAGCCGATTTTCTCAAATTAGCTCCACCAAGTGGAGTCAGAAAAAATCAACTCCACTTCTTGAGTTGATTTTTTTGAACTAGCCCCATGTAGGAGGAAAAAAAAATCATATTACATGCAGAGAGAAGGATTATTTGATGGTGCTAGTTTGAAAACCAACTCCAAATCAGCTCTTGGAGCTGATTTTTCTAAAATCATTTCTAAGAGAAACCAATTCCAAGAGCTAGTTTTTCTAAATCCATCTCCAAGAGTTGGTTTTAGAGTTGATTTTTCTAAAATCAACTCTTGGAGTTGGCCTAAAACCAACTCTTAGAGTTAGAGATTTGGAGCTGGAGCTAAAAATCAGCTTCAAGAGACCAACTCTTAGAGCTGATTTTAGACAAGCTCTTGGAGTTTAACCAGCTCCAAGGGTTGTTTTTTTTATAATCTGCTCTTGGAGCTGGTCTAAAACCAGCTCTAGTCCCCTAGAGCTGGTTAAGAACAATACAAGTGAAATCACTGGACTTGAAATTGGTTCGATCGGGGTCCACTAGGTCCGTTTTGATTGAAACTTATTGATTGACCTAGAAATCTTGGATTTTGGAAACTTTGGCATGAGAAGGAAGAGGTGAGTGTCTAGATTTTAATTATGACCTCCAACTCTAATTATGACATCCCCACATGAATCTATGGTCGTGTGCCAAGTGGCTTGCCCTTAGAGTTGGTCTTGCAAAATAACTTCAAGGTGGAGCTAGTATTACAAAAAAAAACTCTAGATTTAAGCTGCTTCTGACTGATTTGATCGGCTCCACTTGTGGAGTTGATTTTCTCCACCAACTCCACTTCTAGTGCTGATTTTTTTGAACCAACCCCATGTAGGACAGAGAAAAGTCATATTGCATGCAGAAAAAAAGATTATTTGATGGTGCCGGTTTGAAAGCCAACACCAAACCAACTATTGGAGCTAAGTTTAGAAAAATCAACTCCAACAGAAACCAGTTCCAAGAGCTGGCTTTTCTAAAATCAGCTCCAAGAGTTGATTTTAGAGTTGATTTTAGAAAAATCAACTCTAAAACTAACTCTTGGAGCTGATTTTAGAAAAGCCAGCTCTTGGAGCAGGAGCTAAAAACTAGCTCCCAGATACTAACTCTTAGAGCTGAGTTTAGACTAGATCTTGGAGTTTAACCAACTCCAAAGCTAGTTTTCTAAAACCAGCTCTTGGAGATGACCATCTCAAAGAGTTGGTTTTAGAAAACTAGCTTTGGAGTTGGTCTAAAACCAACTCTTGGAGCTGGTTTTTCTAAAATCAACTCTAAAAGAAATCAGTTTCAATTGTTGATTTTTCTAACATCAGCTCTAAGAATTGGATTTAGAAAAAATAACTTAGAGTTGATTTTAGCTCCAAATCAACTCTTGGAGTTGGAGCTAAAAACTAGCTACAATGCAGTGCTAGTTCATAACAATCAGTATTAATGTTGGTACTGGTTTGTAGAAATTAGCACCAATGTTGATGTTAATTTCTATAAATCAGCTCCACCTTACATGTAGGAGAGAGAAAAATTATAGTGCATGCAGAGAAAAGGATTAAAAAAAATTTGATTATTTATATTATCATCGTGCCAGATTAGCTTATGTCACCCTTATAAGAGTGTGCAGGCTCGCTCTCTCTCTCTCTTTCTCTCTATATATATATATATATATTATATTAGATTGATAGGTGCTTACGTGCATGCCTCAAGGGGTATCCACGCGATGAGAATTGACCCCTCCTACCAGGGTCGTAGCCAGAATTCAAAATTATCTAGGACTGATAGAATCGAGAACCTTGAGAGTTGAAGTATCAAGAATTGTTAGTAAACAAGCAAAATTGAGTAATTGACCATCTTTGTATAAGATTTTCTAGAGGAAGAAAAAGAAATAGATTTGGTAATATATTAATATAAGTTAAATAAAATTATGAGATATAACTCATATTTGCATTCCTAAACTTATGTTGCTCATTACCTGACAAAGCAGTGGCCACATCACATGCGCCCGCTCGCAAAGTAAAAGGCGAAAGAATAATTCGCTCTATGTTCACAACGTAGCTATCACCCACTCGCAAAAATGATTGCACGCGAAGCTGTTGTCAGTTGCCTCGGGAGGCGGTGTTCATCTTGCATGCGATCACACACAAAGTAGTTCCTAATCGTCTGGCGAGGCAGCGTCCGCCTCATGAGCGCCTTGTCGACCATCTCTCAAGCTGTCAATATTTGTTGGCTCTTTGTCAGTGATGAAATTAATAGATTAGAGAAAAATTAGAAAAAAAGAAACGATATTCCGGAGAGAAAAAGCGACCTTGCTATCGACAAATTCAGGATAAAAATATTAAATAAATTTGAATTAATATGTTTATTAATTTATAAATATAATGATTTTTATAAAATTTATCATTCTAATTTGATATTTTATTTTTAAAATTAATTATTTTTAATTTAATATTTTACCAATTAATAAATTTATGGTTAACTAAAAAAAATAATCAAAATTATTATTTTTTTTAAAAAAAAGATGGGGCTGGAGCCCACCCTAGCCCAAGGGTGGCTCCGCCCTGGCCTCCTACCATGCGAGCACATCCCCTCAATTGCACAGATGGGGCGCGCAACATATTTGATATGATGTGGAATTTCTACTATAGACCCATGCACGATCATGATTCAGGTGCCTAAATCATTAATAGTATTTTTTTAGCTTCGAGATTAAGCCAACTATATTTCGCCTTTAGGAATTAGGAATTAGTAATTGAGTTATAGTCTCCAAACTAAAAAAAGTTTAAAATTATAAAATTTTTAGGTGCTCACGGGATATATATTTAGGGTGTCAAATAACATTTTTTTATTTTTTTAGCTCTGGGTTAAGCCGATTAAATTTTACCTTTAAAATTTAAGAATTAGATTATAGTGTTCAAGATAAAAAAAATTAACATTAAAAAATTTTAGATGCTCATGGGATATATTATATATATTTATGATTTAAGATTAAAGAAATATTATTTTTAAAAAATAAATTAAAAAAGTTGAAACCAGATGTTTGGATTACTATATTATATTACTGCTATATATATAGTTTTGTTATGCCATTAAACTTACGTCGCCCGCCTTGTCCACATTAAAAATTTTATTTTATATTCTAATCTTAAATTTTAAAAGTAAAATCTTAAATGATATAATTGTAAATTAAAAAAAAAATGCACATGTGGCCTCCGTAGCATAGATCCGTACCATTCGTCCACAAGGTAAACTAATCCATAAAAGGATGAGTTTTGTTATACCGCTAGACTTATGCCAAATCTTGTCTATGCCTAAAATATTTTGTTATTTCAATTTTATTTTTATACTTAATATTATAATCTATCTGTTAAATCTTAAATTCTGTTTGGATGAGGTGAGAAAAGGTCTCTTAATAGAACAGGAATAAAAAAAAAATTATGCGTGAGACATCTCAGAAATAAGGATGGGCAATAATTAAATAACACTAAATTTTCCGAACCGTTTAAATTTAAGAATTAAATTTGATTAATTCTATTTTTTTAAATTCATCACTTTTGATTTTAAATTTATAATTAAAATAAAAATATTAATTTAATTATTTTTATTTAAAAATATAATTAATTAAAATCTCATTTTTTTATTAAAAATTAAATAAAATTTTAATTATTTCTATCGTAAATTAAATTAATTGATATTTTATAATTTGACCGATTTAATTTTTTATAGAAAAAATCGCTCTATTAAAAAAAAAATTCAATTTACACTATTTTTAATTGATTCGATTCCATTTTGACCGAAATTCAGCTATACTCAGATAAAGCAATCCAATCTTCCACAAAGGATAAACTAATCCAATCTTCAGCAAATCAAATCATATTAAAAAGCGAATAGAACACAGTTCGAGTCACAATCGATTCCGCAGCGGCAATTATGATTGCCAAATTTTAGGTAATCTTCAAGATTAACTTCACTTCAGTAGCCCACGTACACAGCAGCATTCACAATGTAGCAATCTTCGTTCTTATCTCCCATCGCTTCGATGCAGACGCCGCTCGAGCAAATCATCCCTCCGTCAACAACCTCCACCTTGATAATTTCGCCACTGCAAAGAGAGAAAAAATCGCAACGATTTTCAGAAATGGCAGCGAGATTTGCATCTCCCATCTCAATAGTATCGAATAGACAGGCACGCGAGAAGAAAGCAAGGAGGGCCTGAACATTCAAGCACGCAAGAAGTTTGAATTCTAAATGGAGGATGAGGAAGGAATGTGGAACTGTTCTTGTTGACAATTGTAACATAAACATGTCCTAACACATTAGATTATGAGATGGAGAGGGCTCCTTGATCTGGATATTCGTTGTTTTCTTCGCATCTTAAAGTGGAAACGAAAAATTTGAGAAGGAGGGAAAATAATTTTTCTGCAAAGGAGTAGGAATTGGGAACTGGAACTCACTATGGGAAGATGGATTTGATCCTTTCGATATCGAGCGAATTTTGGGTGGATCGAGGCACCCCTAACCTGATCACGAGCTTCATCTGATCAGAATTAACACCCGGAATCGACCCTGCGAGCAAAACCCTAACATTAAGCGGAGAACACAATCAAAATCGACGATCCACAAAAACCCCTACATAATCCAAGAAAGGAAGAAGCAACTCACCCCTTCGAAAGGCCGGGATGGAATTGGAAGAGATGGCGTCGCGGCAAGCGCGCATCGCAGCGGCGGTGATATCTTGCCTGCGAAAATCAAAGACCCATCAATCGATTTGCGTGCAAAGGGGAAGCGAAAGTAGCGACATATAAGATGAATTTACCCGTGCTGGTCGTAGCCGACGCCCATCTCGACGAAGAGGAGCTTCATCGAGACCTCCGCCGGATCCACAGCTGCCGCCGCGGCGCCTTCCGTCGCCATGTAGAGAGCACTGACGGGCCTTCTTCCGCTCCTCTCGGAGTTGAAGGAAGAAGGACGAAGAGATCGAAGCCGGCGAGGACGAAGAGGAGGAAGAAGAAGCTTTTGGGAGCGAAGACCAGCAGAGCTGTTAACCCACTGCAGCGACATATCGTGGAAGATCACATTCCTCGCTCGAAGGATTATATCAGGGATATTTTGTCTGTTACAATCCTTTAGAGGGCGTTATAAACGGCATATCAATGAGCGGTACAATATTATGCCCTTTAAACGAACGTTATAATGTTGTCGCGGCCCATTATGTTCAGCGATAACAAATTACGCAATTCTTGAAAAATTCAACGTGAAATATGCAAACTTTCATTTATTTTTTTCTTTCCTCGACCTCGAAACAATGAACTACGGTTCGTAGACCACATAGTTCGATCTCTTTCGCTTTGAGTCGATGGGTGAATGGAAGCTGGATGAGATGCCTCTCCCGGCGCTGTTCGAAGAGGCCTCGAAGATCCGTCTCATCATCTCATGGTATCCGAATCTTCCGTCGATTTGGATAAAATTTTGGAATTTTATGTTGGGGATACTATCAGAGATATTAAAATTCTATAATTAATTTCAACTTATATTTTGAACGATCTGAAAGTCTTAAGCTGCCTTGTATACAGAGTGCAAACTCCCAAGCTGGATCTTTCGAGTTGAAGACTCCCGAGTCACAGAGTCCAATTATAGACTCCCGAGCTGGATCTCCCGAGCTGGAAACTCTCGAACAGGATCTCCCGAACTGGAGACTCTCGAATCCAGAGTCAAGTTGCAGAGTCCAAGTGCGGACTCCAAGTGTGGATTCCAAGTGCAGACTCCCGAGCTGGACCTCCCGAGCTGAAAAGGAAGAGTTGCTGAGACCTGCGTAATGTAGTTTCCTTAAAACAGATTTGTCCTCCTACGACTGTGCTTCGAGATCATAATGGAGTTCTATTTCTCATGATACAATAACGGAATCATGCACACAACTAAACACTGGTTGCTCGTGGCGAACTGAGAAAGTACCCGATTGCTATCATGGGTAATCCACCTAAGCGGGAACACAAGGAATATTTAGGAAACGAAAGTGGAACAATTGTTGCTCTTTCCTAGACACTGACCCATGAACGTCGTAAACTGCTCATTAACTCGTCCAAAATGTCTAGAGGTTACAGATTCTGCAGTAATCGTCAATTTAATACATCCGTTATATTTGAGCAATAAGCAAAAAATTATTCAGATGGCAAAACGATATTACATTCGCTTGGACAAATTTTGCCCAGACCAATCCTACATTTGACACGCGTAGGTCATGCTTGCACACGAGTCAACTTGGTTTAGTATAAATCTTAGATCTAGATTTGTACCCCACCCCCTGTGTACCAATGTGTGAGTTAGAGCCTCTCCACATGTATTTATTCACAACTATCATGCTTGCGAATCAATTTAAACTAACCAATATGCCTTGAAACTCCCAATGTGGGACTAAAGTCTCACTCATAATGGAGTCTTTTTCCTCTCCACCTCATTTTCTATTCACTTTGATAGGGATAAGTAATTGGGGAGGACACATGGCACGGGAAAGCTACGTGGTAGTGTCGACCAGGCTAGAGACCCGAGGTCAAGCAGGGAAGTCAGGCCCCGAGACTATTTTGGGAGAATGGAGGAAGACCCCCAAGGCCAGATCGGGTGCTCGGGCTCCCGAGACTATCTCGGGGGAATGAGAAAGGTCCCTGAGCTCAGTCCGGGAGGTAAGACCCCGAGACTAACTCGGGAAAGTAGAGCCCAAAGAACGACTTAGGGGGAAGAGAACAAAGCTTCAAGCACCCCGCTTTCAGAACAGAAAATTTAGCAGGTAGTTATTGCTTGTAACGCATGGTAATGATGGACTTAATAGCCATGATGGTTGTTACGAGCCTCACAGAGAGGAGAACAACTGTCAGATAACCAATAACCATTAAACGTGTGGGAGGGGGAGGTGGAGACGTGCGGATGGAAGACATCAGGTATATAAGATGCTTTGGCACCTAGGTAAAAGGGGGCTGTAAAAAATTTAGACTTGAATACTTTGATTTCTCGTTTCCTCCCTAGAAGAGAGATTTTTAACTTGAGCGTCAAAGAGGGCTCCACCGAAACTCCTTCCAGTGTATCCCCTTTATGCTTGTGTTAATTCTCAGACGCTAGCGTCCTCTCCTCGTCATCGCCATCCCGAGTTGCGCTTTGGTGATTCGTCATCCCCGTCGTTCACTTTCGGAACAAGTTTTGGCACCATCAGTGGGAAACTAATCTAAGCACCAGAAGAAACACTACAATGGCGGAACCAGAGGGGCAATCCATCATTTTGACACGAGAAGAGTTAGACCTCTTAGTCGTCAGTGGAGCACTGGAGCAACATGAGATTGAACAAACCGCATCTCAACGAGCAGCCCTGACACAGGTCGAGATCCCAAGGGTGTCTGCTTCACACAATCGAAACCAAATATCCATCTCACTGTCAGGAGCGTTGGCAAAGATAACTGGGTACAGGTGAAACTCCATAGGAGAGATGGAGAAGGCGCATTCCGCCACCTCCAGCGTTTTGCATCATGAAGAAGGGCAGGGGAAGAGTGAACCTGCCAAGGTCCTCCTGAAGTCCACGATTACGCCTTTCGCCCATGCTATCATAATAAATCTCATGCCCAAGCAGTTTCGTAGTCCGGAAATTACTGATTATAATGGGAAGATGGATCCGGATGACCACATCTGTAAGTATGAAAATGCGACTGTGTTACACTAATACACAGATGGTGTGAAGTGTCGGGTATTTCTGAACACGCTATTGGGAGCCGCACAGAGATGATTTCAGAGACTGCCTCAAAACTCAATAAACTCCTTTCTGGAGTTTAAAACTGTCTTCCTATATCACTTCGCTAGCACTCGGCGATACCAAAAGACGACACTAAACCTTTTTGCCTTAAAGCAGAAAAACAAGGAGCTGTTGAAGTATTATATCCAACGATTTAATCAGGTAGCGCAGGATGTACCGAGTGTGACCTCAGAGATCCCATCAGCACTTTCACACAAGGCTTTTCTGAAGGAGATTTCTTCCGATCGCTGGTGAAGAAACCACCGGTCAGCTTTGATATTTATTGGGGTGGCCGGTCAAGCATGTTAATGTGGAGGAGGTGCATTACGCCCGTCGAAAAGATTCAGCAGGAGTCCCTGTCCAAATCTCGGTACGATCCGAGAGGAGGGAACTACCCGCTCCTGCCCGAGCAAAGGACTCTTGCTCCGGTAAGAATTACTGGAACAACAAGAAAAAGTTGGTGGAGACGGTAGACACCGAAGGACTTGCATCACCGGAGAAGTACTGCGACTTTCATGGCAGTACCACCCACTCCACGGAGGAATGTTACACTCCGAGGAAGAGGAGATTCAAGGATGCAGACGCTAAGCCACGCAAAAAGTGGAGCAATTAGGGGTACCGACGAAGGTCTCCTCACTGAAGGTCTTCTCCTCATCAACGACAGCTGGGGAAGGATAGATCCAGGCACCGGTCCCGATCGACCTTGAACGGAAGAAGACGGGAGACGGTACCTCACCGGTTTGTCTCCTCGAAACGAGACCCCGAGAAAGGCAAGGTTCCGGCTCGGGGACCTCCATCGGGCCATGTGGGAGTGATCTCAGGAGGCCCGACTGGAGGGGATTCCCACCGGGCAAGGAAGACTCATACCCGCAGGTTGGAAACCTACGCCATTGGAATGAATAAGGAGAAGCGCCAGGGTCCTATCATTTCCTTCGGACCTGATGACTTGGAGGATGTTGAAGTTCCTCATGAAGATGCACTGGTAATTCTCACCCGTATAGCTAATTATGAGGCTAAACATATTTTCGTGGATACAGGTAGCTCTGTTAACATCCTGTACAAGGCAGCGCTGCACCAGATGTAAGTCGATGAAGATGAACTACACCCTATCTCCATGCCACTATTCGGTTTCACTTGTTACCGAGTATAGCCGATGGGACAGATCTCATTGTCCCTATTGCTGGGGGATGACATCTTACAAAGAACAAGGAGAACTCTTTTCATGATAGTAGATGCTCCATCGTCATACAATGTCATTCTGGAAAGACTAGCGCTCAGCTTATTCAAGGCGGTAGTCTCAGTCAATCACCAGAAGATCAAATTCCTAGTGGGAGAGCAGGTGGCCGAAGTTAAAGGAGACCAGTTATCCTCCCGACGATGTTATAGTGGGGAAGTTAGGACAGAATCTCGCAAGAATCTGAACACTCACGAGACCTTGCAGATCGATTTGGCCAATCCCCAGGCAGGAGAAGGGGCCAAGGAGGAACGCAGGCAGGTCAAGAGTGAGGAAGTACAGATTTATCCTCAACAAGCCGGAGGAATCACAAGAATTGCTGTAGATCTTAGGCCAGAACTCAGAGGTCGGCTGATCAGTTGCTTGGTGGATCATCGGGATATGTTCACGTGGGCCACCGAAGAAATCAAAGGAATTTCGCCTTCCTTGGCCACACACCGATTACACATCACTCCATGAGCCCGACTAGTAAAGCAGAGACGAAGACACTTTGATCCAGAGCAAGACCGGATAATCAGAGAAGAAGTGACAAAGTTGTTAAAGGCCGGACCTATTATAGAAGTCCAATTCCCGATATTGCTGGCGAATGTTGTATTAGTCCTTAAGTCCGGAGGTAAATGGTGGGTTTGTATTGATTTTTGTGACTTAAATAAAGTCTGCCCTAAAGACTGTTACCCTTTGTCTCGCATTGATCAACTGGTAGACTCAACTTTCGGTTGTGAATTTATTTCTATGCTAGATGCGTATCAGGGATACCACTAGGTTCCTCTCACTCGAGAAGTCCAAGAGAAAGTAATCTTCGTAACGGTGGATGACACTTACTGTTATAATATCATGTCATTCGGGTTGCATAATGCGGGAGCGACTTATCAGCGTAGGATGGATAATGTGTTCCGACACCAGATTGGACTAAATATTGAAGTTTACGTGGTGACATCTTGGTCAAGATAGAGAAGGGGAAGGACATGATCGCTGATCTGGAGGAGGCCTTCGCCACCTTGAGGGCTAATAGATTAAAGTTGAACTCCGCTAAGTGTTTGTTCGGAGTGAAAAGTAGGCGGTTCCTCGGATACATGGTAACGAAAAGAGGAATCGAGGCAAATACTGAGAAGGTATAGACTATTCTTAACATGTCATCTCCGAGTAGTACAATGGCTTAATGGAAGGATTACAGTCCTATCCCGATTCATATCTCGGTCTGGTCTACTAACAGAACTCTACCCTTTTACAAAATTTTGAGGAAAGCAGTCAAGTTCGAGTGGGATGACCAATGCAAGAAGGTTTTTACAGACTTAAAAGTATATCTATCTGAACTCCCCATACTATACAAGCCGCTGGGAGGGGAGACACTTTTTTTCTATTTATCTGCAGCTGAACAAGCTATAGATTCTGCGCTTATTCGCAAGGAAGGTAATACTTAATATCCTATCTATTTCTTTGGTCATCTCGTTAAAGAAGCTAAAACTCGACATACTACTCTAGAGAAATTGGCATATACATTAGTATTGACGGCCCGAAGGCTGAGACTATAATTTGTGGAGCATTCCATTGTGGTGTTCACTAACAGTCCACTCGGGCACGTCCTCACAAATCCGGACTCTTTGGGATGATTAATCAAGTGGACTGCAGAGTTGAGGGAATACGGAATTGAATATCATTCTCGAACGACTATCAAGGCTCAAGCTCTAGCCGACTTTATGCTCGAGGCAGTCCCAGTACCTGAAGCAAGGGAAGTATGGAAGATTTACGTTAATGGTTCATCCAATCACAAGTCCAGTAGGGTTGGAGTTCTAATGATTTCCCCTAGGGAAGATATACTACAATTATCCATCCAACTCAGCTTTCGAGCCACCAAGAATGAAGCCAGGTATGAGGCAATACTAGCGGGGCTACTCGAGTTATGTTATATTTAGACTCTCAACTCGTGGCACAACAGCTAAAAGGAGATTTTGAGTTCCGGAATAAACGCCTGCAAAGGTATGTAACTTTGTATGGACAATTGAAATCCTCCTTTTCTGAGGTCAATTTGCATAAAATATCCCGAGCGGATAATGTCAAGGCGGATGAACTGGCCAAGTTTGCGAGCTCCCTTGCATTGTGGACGTTGGAAGACCCTATCGTTCAAGAAGAGGTCATGGCCCGGATAGAGGAAGAAGCTGAGGATGCTGCATTACCGGATTGGAGAGAACCCTATGTGGAGTTTTTACGCAACGGAACACCACCAGCAGGCGATGAACAAGTCTGACTTTTCTGTTGTATAGCCTTCAGGTTCACACTAATCGGAGAGCACTTATATAAGCGAGCGTTTGCCCAACTATTGCTCAAATGTGTCAACCCCGGAGATGTCGAATACATCATGCGGGAGATACATGAGGGCATATGTGGGAGTCACATTGGCGGATGGTCAATGGCTAGAGAGATTATTCTGGCCGGATACTTTTGACCCACGTTACAAGCAGATGCCAACACATTTATCGCCAGATGTGAAGCCTGCCAAAAGCATTAGCAGATTATTCATCACCCCGCTGAACTACTCCGAGTTTCTACTGTATCATGCCCTTTAACCAGTGAGGAATGGATATAGTGGGTCCTTTCCCGACTAGACCTCAACAGAAGAAATTCTTATTGGTAAAAGTAGACTACTTTTCCAAATGGGTTGAGGTTGAGCCAGTCGTCAAATCACAGAGGCTGCTGTAATGAAAATCCTGTGGAATGAGATAGTTTATAGGTGCGGAATTCCTCATAAATTGGTATCGGATAATGACCGACAGTTTGTGTGGCGTAAACTCAGAGAGTGGTGTGAAGGGGTCGGTATTCATTAGACCTTCACCTCAGTCGCTCATCCACAAGGCAACGGCCAGGCCAAAGTCGTCAACCGGAAAATCATTAGGGGACTCAAGATACATCTAGACTGTTAAATCTGACAATTTTGACGCGATCCAGAAAGTTTTTCGGAAGAAGATTTGGGATTATCGAGACCCAAATTGAAATTAGTGGATTAAACCGCCTTGAAATTTTAGTTTCTAAGGGCTAAAGTGTGATTAAGCCTAAACTTAAGGGTGCGGATGGAATTTGCTAAACACGAAGGGGGGTATTTGCAAAAAGGCCTCGAATAAGAGCCGGTTAGGGCTCTTTTCCGCCGCAGTTCTCTCCTTCCTCTCCCAATCGAGCGCCGACCTCCTTCTCCTCCCTTCCTCCCCTTTTTCGTGCCCTAGCCGCAGCCAAGCCGCCCATGGGGAGCCACTCCGTCTGCCTCCTCCATGTGTGGAGTTGTGCAACCAAGCTTTGGTTCGAGGTGTGCCCTAGCTCTCTTCTTCCTTTCTCCTTCGCTCGCAACCATCGGCTCAACTGGCACCACCCATCCATTCTATCGGTCACCACCGGGTCGCCGTGGTAGGTCATCCAGAGTCTTAAACTCCGGCCAAAGAAAGGTAAGCCATCTGGGGTTTTCTGCCGTGTGTGTGTCTTCCTTCCCGATCACCACCTGTGTGGATTGGCAGGGATTGAGTTCTAATTCGGCTCCAATATAGGCTCTTCCTTGTACTTCGAGTGGAATGGAGGCTAGTGGGATCCTAGGGCAGCACTAAGCTCTTGCAGTGCTGATCCTCTACTTTTCCAGCTTCTGGAAATCTTCTGACCAACTACCGAGAGACTCTACAACTGGTAATTAACCCTTGAATTCTATCTATTCTTGGATCCACAATTTGGTTGTGCTTTTGTGATTTAATTTTTGTTTAGATTGGGTTATTGTGGAGTAGAGGTTGTTGTATGAACTGGATTGAGCTGTGGAAGGAGCTGAATGCGATTACAAGTTTGTTTGGTTTATGATGTTTACTGGATTTGAGCTTGAATGGGTTAGATCTGGTCATCGGGATTAGGAGGCTTCTAGCTTTGTCGGATTGCTGTGGTTGGTTGTGCTTCGCCAGCGATCAGGTAAGGGTTGTATCTGAGGTGTTGCGTGGGTTGCTTTAGATGCATAGAGTAATTCATGAAGGATGATTGGATTTCTAATCAAATTCTGTTTTCGATGCATTGGTCGAACTGATCTTTATTCTTGTTTGAAGATATGCCTGTTTGATTGAATTCGCTTAGAATTAGGGTTCTGTTTTGAGTTGGGAATTGGAGTTCGTTGAGATTGATCTGTTCTTAGGATTTTCTGCGTTGATCTTGATCTGTTGCGAGATCAAAATTCCGGAGTTTGTATCCTAGTTCTGCTCTCTAAATTGATGTTGTAATCTTATTGAAATGGATTTGATGTGTGGATGGTTTACGCACTGTGCTATCTTGTTTTGATCAGTTTAGTGTTGATTAAGCTTTGATGGATTCCCGTGTTCTTTGAGTTGGTTACGATGCTGTGGGAGTGGTTTTGTGTTGGGCTCATCATGATTGGTTTTGTTTAGATTTGGTTTTCTCCCTATGTTGCCGTGAGATGGGAAATTGGTTGTGGTTGTTTGTGAACTGGCGTGAGTTGAGGAGGATGATGAACATTACTCATGGGCAGTTGATCTTGCTAGGCCTAATGGGCGTGTGCGATCTGGTGATGGATGAAAGAGTGTTTGATCAGTGAGATATCGTGAGCTATGACGGTGTTTGATTCGATTTTGGATTAGTTGTTTGTGTTATGAGATTGGATTAGTGATGACGGCATGAGGTTCTCATCAAATCTGTTGGGTTGTACCGAATTCTTGGTTGAGTAGGTAAATCCTAGAATGGTTTAGGGATTTATTAGCTAGTAGTATTTTTAAAATATCTCCTTAAATGTATCCTTTGATACAGGACACTGATTTGGATTATTGTTGCTGATTCCTGGACGGGAGGTTCTTATTTGATACGGACTACTCCTACTTTAAGGCGGGTACCCTTTGACTTATCTCTTTTGATATTGTCATGTTGTTATGCATAGACTGTTATAGATAGCAGTAAGATTATATGCTATCCTGGTTTATTATGCTGTTCTGGATACCTGTTGTTTATCCCTGAGTTATAATGTTGTTAGTTCCATACAGTCTCAGGTATTATCATATCTATATGTAGGCTTAGAGATCGTGATGTATCTCCTGTATTTGACCTTGAGAGATCTGTAGTTTTCGGCCAGTATACCTTGTAGGTTACCTGTATTTCCTGTATATAGGATTTCAGACTGAGACCTAGTATACTGAGGACTTGGGGAGGGAAGTATGTGTATCTATCATACACCATCCTTGCATTGTTGCATGCCGGCGATCAGCGACTCCCTTGTGGTTGAGCCTATCGTCTTCCGGTACATGATATGCACACACGACCACTCATGGGTTAGTGGATACCGTAGGATGTGCGCATTTGCCCTGTATTGCTCCATTCGGCCACTATTTGGAGGGTGAGCACGGGCGTGGTAGCAGCCAGGGATCCTTTCTCGTACTGAGCCACGAGGAGATGAGAGCTTGACTCCCCCATTGCTTGGGGTCGGAGCGGAGTCTCCACCAGCATCCTGTCCACCCGGTCACCTAGGAGCAATGATAACAGGGTGCGTACAGTTGTCATAGCCCTACCCGTTCAGACGTCCCTATGACAGGTGTACGTTGATCTGTCTGGTGTCAGGGGTGACACATGTCATTGCACCATGTGCATATTTTGCATCGTGCATTGTTTGCTGCACTTGATTCTTGCACTTGTTTAACATGCATATTCTGGAGACTTGTTATCTGAGATTATATGTCTATTGGTATTTTATTAGTATTTCTTACCCTCTATACAGGTTAGATGGATTCAGGTATGTATCTACCTTAGTATGTTCAGTACTAGTTTTTCCTTACTGTTGATATGAGACTGTATTAGCTGAACTCTTATTGTTAGTATAACTTTCTATGCATATCTGTTGGGTATTCACTGAGTTTATGGACTCACACCCGTTGCCATATATTTTTATTTCAGGTTGAGATACTTGGAGTCGCCAGAAGAGCCCTACAGCCAGTCTCTACCCATCGCGACAATTTGGTTTTTGTTTTGTACTTGGAAGGCCTTTGTTTCATATTTATTTTAGCGATTTGTATATGTCATATGTGTCGTGTGCCCTTAGGGGGTTTTGTATTGGTTGTTTCGTCGTAAGTCGGATCGGTCCGCAGTCAGGTATGATTTACCTTGTGTTATGTCTTGATTTTGAGGCCTGAGGCCAAATATATATTGCGTGGATTGTTATATAGATTGTATGTATGTGTAAATTCTCCGCCGGACAGGGGAGGTGCTGTCCGATTTTCTATTGGATCAGCGGCTCCTGGGTCTCAGGGCGTGACAATTTATTTATAGCTCAATTGGTATCAGGATTCATAAACTTTAGTACTTAGCCTGGAGGTCTAGAGTTCGAATCCTGAGGAAGGCAAAAATCCACTGGCCAAGGGTGGGAAGTACTTGTGAGTAACGACCGCCCAAGAGGTCGCCAAAGGGGCCGCCAAATGGGATTTGGCCGCCCAAGGGGCCGAGGGCCGCCAGTTGGGCCGCCCAAGGGGCCAAGGGGCCAAGGGGACGGGTCGTTACATAGACAATGTCGGAGGTAGCTGGGTCGAAGAACTCCCAAGTATCCTACGGTCATACCGTACCACTCTAAAGGAAGGGACGGGACATAGTCCTTTCAATTTGGTTTATGAAGCGGAGGTGGTAATTCCTGTAGAGGTAGGCGATGAATCAACCTGATGACAACTTTACAACAAGGAGAATAACGACTAGGAGCGACTACTCGATCTAGACCTAGTGACGGAGGTGCGAGACAAGACAGCTACTCGACTAGCTGCATACCGCCAACGCATTCAACTAGTCTACAATCGCCAAGTGTTCACTTGGACTTTCTGGGTCAGGGACCAGGTTTGGAAAAGGACCAAACTAGTCAACAATGTTGGAAAACTCGAGCCTCAATGGAGTGGACCTTACTTGATCGTTTAAAAGCTTGCGGGAGGAAGTTATTATTTACAAGATGTTGACGGCAAAAGACTGGAGAGACAATGGAATGCAAGTCACCTCTAGCCTTACCGTACCTAGTGATCCGGTTGATTAGTACGTGTATTTATAAACATATTTATATTTTCTTGAAGCTTGAATAATCAAGGAAACAGAAGCAAATATCTCACCAAAGCCAAATGGAAGTGTAAAGCCCGAGTTTCTATCATCTTGTGGTGCCAAGGATGTCCAAGATGTGCAGACCTGACCGAAGTGCTGAGTATGCCCAGTCGGGAGCAGCCTGAGTTCCTACCATCTTGTGGTGCCGAGGATGCCCAAGATGTGTAGACCTGACCGAGGTGCTGACGATGCCCGGTTGGGAGCAACCCGAGTTCCTACCATCTTGTGGCGTCGAGGATGCCCAAGATGTGCAGACCTGACCGAGGTGCTGAGGATGCCCCGCTGGAAGTAGCCCGAGTTCCTACCATCTTGTGGCGCCGAGGATGCCCAAGATGTGTAGGCCTGTTTGAGGTGCTGAGGATGCCCGACCGAGAGCAACCCGAGTTCCTACCATCTTGTGATATCGAGGATGTCATGATGTATAGATCTGGCCAAGGTGCTGAGGATGCTCGGCTGAGAGCAGCCCAAGTTCCTACCATATTGTGGCGCCGAGGATGCCCAAGATGCATAGGCCTGGCCGAGGTGCTGAGGATGCCCGGCCGGGAGTAGCTCGAGTTCCTACCATCTTGTGGCGCCGAGGATGCCCAAGATGCGTAGGTCTGACCGAGGTTCTGAGGATGTCCGGCTGGAATCAGCCCGAGCACTCATGAACAACTAGGAGGGCCAGGGGAAGGCCCGGCCAGTGGCACATGATGGGATCTTCGCTTAATCAAGTGTCACCTCTGCCTTCGAACATCGGGACTCCTCACTAGCTTTGTAATTTTCCAATTCTTCAAGGGCTCAGTCCCGATCAGTCTTCAGCCCAGCCACTTCGGATGATACCTGATCTCGGGCTGCCAACGCCTCCTTAAGCTGCTCTTCGGTGGTTGAGAGGCGTGACTTAGCGCGGACAAGGTTCTCCTGTAGGTCGGATACATAAGCAGCATCAGTGTGTATCTTTGTTTCCTTTGTAGCCAACTAGTTCGCCTGCTCTTTGATCCGACCATTAAGTGCCTCAGTCGACAACTTCAAGAGGTGGACGTCTTCTAACAACTTTGTCTCTCGAAATTGGAGTCGTCCCCTCTCCTGAGTCAATTGACTCACTTCTGTTAAGAGAGCTGTCGCTCTCTGCGACAGAAGACGTTCTCGATGTCGAGCACTATGCAGAGACGACTCGGAGGCCAGAAGGGTATCCAAGCAGTGGTCTAATTTGACTCGTAGGTCTCTGCTAACGTCCACCTGCGTTTGGCCTTCCTCGTGAGCCCGATATGTAGCAGCCCCGCCTCTATGGTCCCCGCAGGCAACCCTCTAGGTTGGCGACCCTACGGTCTTCCCACCCCTGGCAGTGGGTTTTTGCCTTCCCCAGGATTCGAACCCTCAACCTCCAGGACAAGTACAATAGTTCCTGAATCCTGGTACCAAGTGAGTTGTAGCTCACTTGGTACCAGGATTCAGGAACTATTGTACTTGTCCTGGAGGTCAAGGGTTCGAATCTTAGGGAAGGCAAAAACCCACTGCCAGGGGTGGGAAGACCGTAGGGTCGCCGACCTAAAGGGTTGCCTGCGGGGACCATAGAGGCGGGGCTGCTACATAAAAGGCGCCTTTTTATGTAGCGATCTCGGCCTCTATGGTCTCCGCAGGCAACCCTCTAGGCCCGAGATCATACGGTCTTCCCACCCCTGGCAGTGAGTTTTTGCCTTCCCCAGGATTTGAACCCTTGACCTCCAGGACAAGTACAATAGTTCCTGAATCCTGGTACCAATTGAGCTATATGTCACGCCCCGAGACCATTGGAGCCGTTGATCCAATATAAAATCGGACAGCATCTCCCCTGTCTGGCGGACAATTTACACAAACAACAACACACGCAGTTTATAAATTGGCCTTAGGCCTCAAAACAGATATATATAAAGCAATAGATAATGAAATACCCCAATACGGAAACATAGAACTCACCTGAGCAGCCCCCAGGGCAGGCGCGCCGCGAATCAATCAACACATAGTCCAACAGAGGACTCAAAAATACAATGCCATACGAATAGAACTCGAATACAAGTCCACGATGTAGAAAAACGAATACAACGCATAAGAAATGCTATAAAGAAAGAAAACAACGCGGAAGCATCCATCAACGGAGTCGTAGGGACCAGGACCGGCAACTGGGCTCCTCCGGCGAGCTATCAACCTGAAACAAAAATATTACGACGGGTGGTGAGTCCAAGTGGACTCGCGGGTATATAGAAAGATATGCATGGCTGAAAAGTAGCTAAAGCAGCTATATAGAAACAACAGGATACAGTCTCCATAATAATATCAGAAGCATGCATAACTGAAATAATAAAGGACTGTACATACCAGAAATCAGTCTATCATGATCATAATAGGACTCGTACCATACGAGCGAGTGCAGGGTCAACAATACCATACCAAAAGTACCTCCTGTATGTGCATGTCAAACAAGTGCAGCAAGTAAATGCAGCAAACACAATCAATGCACAAATGCATCATATGCACATGATGCAATGTCATGGTCACCCCCTAACTCCAGTCAAGCCACCGAGACAGACGATACTGTGTCGGCCGAGTGGGTAGAGTGGTGACACTGTCCGCACATCTGCCATCACTGCTCCTGAGTGACCGAGAGGACAGGATGCTGGTGGAGCTATCGCTCCGCCCCATATATAGATGGGGGAGATATCTCTCTCATCTTCTCTGGTCTATGGGAAGAGAAGGGATCTCTGTGTGCTACCACGCTCCGGAACCACTACCCCTGAGCGGACGAGCGGAGCACTACAGAGCAAATGCACACACCCAGCGGTATCCACTAACCCATGAGTGGCCGTGTGTGCATATCATGTGCCGGAAGACGATTAGGCTCAACCACAAGGGAGTCGTTGATCGTCGGCATGCAATAGTGCATGTATGGTGCATGACTAACACATGCAACCCCTACCAGGTCATCGACACATAACTCAACCTATCATGCACAGGTCATATGTATGCATCATAACCCAATCAATCCTATATCCAGTTACACGTGCAAGTATGAATAAAATCAACCAATACAGATATCAGATGACATACCACAATAACCCAATCAGTCCATATCTAGACACACGTGCAAATAAGACCAAAATCAACCAATGCAACCATACAATGGAATGTCAATCTCTATCCACATACTCATGCTCATACCAATGCTATACAGAGTCAGATAACAAATAAACGAGACTGTATAGAAGTAAATGTAGATCATATCCAAGGTTAAGCATAAGTATCAAGCAGGATAACAAAACGGTAGCAGATAAAGGTCAATATCAGCCTACTACATAAATAACATCTAGCCATGCATAAAGATAAAGTGGATCTACAGATACAAGCAAGAAGTACCCGCCTCCAAGAGTGAAGTCCGTATCAAAGTAGAAGAACCACCCGTCAATAATAAGCCGTAATAACTCCAAGTCAAGTCCCTGTGTCAAGGGCATAATTAATTAGCTATTTACTGAAAGATAAGTAGCCAACTATTCCCTACACCAAATTAGGGTTAACCCAGTTATCCCATTTCATTTAATTAGATGGAGAGGTTTCTAATTACTCCCATGTAGTTAAGGTTTAGGTTTAAGTTCATTCTTCAAATCCCAATTCACCCTCCATAGTTATTAGGTTTGAATTTCCACTTAACCTAATCTCAACCCAAAGTAAGCCCACGACCCCAATTCCACATCCATTACAGAAATTTCCAGAATCCACACCTAATACATAACTCATTCACATAAAATAGATTCAAGGTTTGCCTATCACTGGGCTTACTCATTCCTACATATCATCCACTAAGCCACAACAACAATCTTATATATACAAGATATCAATGATAATTGATGGATTGAACTCCACCAATTCAGCTTCTGATCTCACATCAAACCCTACTAATCTATTCGAATCAGACCTAGCCCTTCAAATCAATACAAACATAAAACCTTACCTGGTTTCTGCCGAACCCTGCAAGCTGCAAGACTAGAACCTCACAGCAAGCTCCAACTTCAGCAATGGAAAAAGGGAGACCAATTACAAGCTTCTGATCTCCTCAACCATTCGATCAGGAGACCTATCCTACCTCACGGATCTTCTGTCCAAACAAACACCAAATCTAGGGATAAAAATCGGAATTTATTCCCAAAGAGAAAACAGAAACATTCAACCCCCTCACAACCAAAATCTCATTCACATCATATCAAAACCAATACTGATCCCAGAGTACTTCTTCAGGAAATGGTTTAGAACTCCTCACCTTAGTGCCGGAGAGTCTTCCCTGATCTGTTGACTCGTCGGCCTGAGGAAATTGCCGCGCCCCAAATCGCCCGAACAGAAACCCTAGTAACCGTTCGCGAGAAGGCTTGAGGATCAAGGGCTTGAGTCTTCGTCGCCGGCTGGATTCTCAAGATGGGGTTCGCCGGAGGGATGGAAGCCACAAGAGACAGTGTCGTCGGCGCTCGATCGAGAGAAGAGGCGGCTCGCGTTTAGGCTAGGGTGCGGGCGAAGAAGTCTTCGATTGAGCCGAATGGGGTTAGGTCAAGGGATATAAGTGATGGCATTTTACACTTTAGTCCAACCAATTTCCATCTAATTGTAAGACCACCCCTAGGTTTAATGTTTGGTACTCCTTAACCCTTGTAATTATTAGTTTTAATTCATATTGGTCCCTAAATTTGTGTCCATGGACTCGGAAGCCCCGGAACCTATCCGGTAATTCTCCGAAAATTTTCGGAACCTATCAAAAGTGTCGGATACATAAGCAGCATCAGTGTGTATCTTTATTTCCTTTGTAGCCAACTAGTTCGCCTGCTCTTTGATCCGACCATTAAGTGCCTCAGTCGACAACTTCAAGAGGTGGACATCTTCTAACAACTTTGTCTCTCGAAATTGGAGTCGTCCCCTCTCCTGAGTCAATTGACTCACTTCTGTTAAGAGAGCTGTCGCTCTCTGCGACAGAAGACGTTCTCGATGTCGAGCACTATGCAGAGACGACTCGGAGGCCAGAAGGGTATCCAAGCAGTGGTCTAATTTGACTCGTAGGTCTCTGCTAACGTCCACCTGCGTTTGGCCTTCCTTGTGAGCCCGATAAATTTCCACCTCAAGTTCCGCCACTTGCTGACATAAGGCTTTCGTTCCTGCTTAGGAATTATCCAACGACCCAAAAGAAGGCACTAAGAAGTAGCTCGTCATAAGAAACAATAAGGGCCAGAGACGAGAATAAAGATAATAAGAACGAATAAAGGGAACTATACCTTCTAAAGTGACTCATATAAGTTGGCGATCACCTCAGCCAAAGTCATCCCTCTGAGGGAAGCGAGGTGTTCTTCGGTTCGTTCTCTCATGGTCCCTAGCTCCTCGGAGATGGTATGCCGGAAGTAGCTCCGAAGTGGCGGGGGGGGGGGGGGGGGGGGGGGAGGGGCGAGGGGCAGGAGATGCGGCGCTGAGAAGGGTACGACAGAGGGGCTTGGAGTACCATTGTCGGTGCTGGAAGATGCCTCCTCGAAAGGGTGACCCTCCTGTGACCGCTCTTTAAAATGCACGTGTTGGGGTCCCAATGCGGCCACCCTCTCAGTCGCCTGTACCTTCCGGCTCAAACGAGCACTCGTGAATTCTGGCTCCTTCGACCTCGCCCTTTTGCCTTTGGGGTTGTCATGGGAATCGGGAACTCTGGGCAAGGGAGGAAGAGAGCAAACCTCCCCAGCAAAAGGCTCGACCTCATCCTAGGGCTCCATAAAGGCAGGTGTCGCCCTCTGATAATGTTTGGAGAGGGGAATAGTGTCCTCCTCTTCCTCATGAGCAGAGGGAGAAACCTGGGCTAAACAGGTTCTCCTCTTTGGGGGGAGGGGGGGGGGGGGGGGGGGGGGGGCAAGAGGAGCCAAATGCTTCTAAGGGGAGGCTTGTATCTCGCTCTCTTCTTCCTCCTCATCGAGTAGGATGAGTCATCTTCATTTGGAAGCAGGGGGGCTTACTTTTCCAATCAGCTCTGCCACCAGCACAAGAACTTGAGGTGGTGGCTTCTCATCGCCTTCTACTCCAGCGGAGGTATGGGAAGGATCGACTTCCTAGGTGATAGGCAGTTTGGGAGCAGGAGGCTCCTGACTTTGAGTTTGGTCGGAATCCTCAAAAGGCTCGATCGTTGGGGCCGTAGGAGCTGAAGGCGGAGCAAGGGTCCTCTCATATGCAAGCTCCCACTTAAGAAGCTTGCTCATACATCAACAAACAACGAAACATCAGTTATAATAGATAAATATTTAATGAAACAGTGGACTTACTGAGGTCGTGGTCAAGGTTGGTGACTTTGGGGATAATCCCAACCCGATACAGGAGTTGTTCACATTGAACCAGGTTAGAGTCATGGAACTCCATTCCGGCCAAGATGCTTCTAGCTCATTGATACCCCTGATCTTGCTGGAAGTTGCCCAAATTCGGAGGAGAGGCTAAATCTTTTCGCTAGTGAGTCAGGCAAAAGGGGCGCTCGGAAAGTTGGATAAAGAAGAAGCGCTCCTTCCACCCCTTATGGGAAGAAGGGAGACCATCTATAAATTTGTGGCTGGGACGAGCAGTAAAATTAAAGTCTCCCCTAGAGGTTAGGTTGGGAAGGAAGAAGTAATTGATGGAACGAGAGGGGGGGGGTTAAGGGTATGCCGAACAATTTGAATATAATAAACGCCCCGCCCATCTGAGCGAAAACGTTTGGAGCCATTTGGTGTAGGGGAATATCAAAATATTTAGAGATGACCATGGAAAAAAGGAGGGATTAGGAAACGTAGGCCGAACTCTACCAGACCTAGGAAGAAAGTGTAAAACCCTAAGGGGGGGTTCTACGGGAGACTGATTGATCCTAGGAACCCTAACCTCTAACTCTGCAAGGATACCCTAGGTCTCACAAACGGCTCTCAGGGTACTAGGTTTAACCTTTGACGAAGTGGCCTCGTGCCACTCCAGATGATAAGTCCCCTTCACTTCAGGTTTCTCCTTCTTGTTCGGACCTTTCTTTCCCTTTCCATTCTTGCCCACGATCTTAAAGAAAAGAAGGGGATGGATGAAGAAGATGGAGGCAGGTAGGACTTACACGAGAAGAAGAAGCTCAAGCAAGCAAAGGCAGAAGGCACAAACTCTGATAGCCAGTGGTGCAAGAAGATGGAAGGCCACTCTGCCTCTCCTTTTATAAGGAAGGAGAAGTTACAGTACGAAGGAATAGATGCACGACGCGTGGATGATAGAGAATCATAAATCTTGAGGCATCACAGTTCATTATAGCTATCAATTGGTATGACTCGACTAAGCGCATCATAGGAAGATCGCGTAGAAAGGACCCTGCCACGTGGCGGCAATCCGTTCGCAAGAAAAATCTCTTGTCATTAATATACCCCATGCGTCCTTAATGGGTGATGGACAACCATCACTATAGGGTCTTGAAACTCATACAAACTCTTTGATTGACTCAAACGATCACCTCGGGCCAAGGATCGAATGTTTCGATTCCTAAGACCTGACAAGTCATTAAGGAAGAAGGAATGGCAATGTGTGCCCTACATATACTTCGCTCTCCCTCATCATGCCACAAGCCTAATCAATCAGTCTCACATCCTTCGATTAGACTTTAATGGGGGGGACTTATGATAGGGATAAGTAGTTAGGGAGTACACACGACACGGGAAAGTTACGTGGCAGTGCTAACCAGGCTAGAGACCCGAGGCCAGGCAGGGAAGTTGGGCCTCGAGACAATCTCGAGAGACTGGAGGAAGGCCCCCGAGGCTAGGGGTGTCAATTCGGGTAGGTCGGGTCGGGTTCAGGTCGGGTTGGAAAAAATGTTTTTAACTCCCAACCTGAACCCGACTCGAACCCGAACTCAACCCGAAATGGCCAAACCCGAACCCGAACCCGACCAACTCAATCAACCCGAATTTAACCCGAATGACCCAAAAAAACCGATTCAAAACGTCTTTTTTCGTTATTTTCCCTATAATTCTTCACTTTTATCTCAATACTCCATCATTATCATACTATACTAAGATTGATATTAATATACATAAAAATATCTTAATTTTCAAAATAAAATTTGATTTAACCCTAAAAAATCACTAAACATTAAATTTGGGTCAACTCGAACCCGACCCGAACCCGACTCGAAAATTTTCAACCCGAAATCCTCCAACCCAAACCTAAAAATTTTCAACCCGAACCTGATTTTTTTCGGGTCGATTCGGGATAGGTCGTCGGGTCGTATTGATTTTTGACACCCCTACCCGAGGTCAAACCGTGAGCTCGGGCTCCCAAGACTATATCTGGGTAATGAGGAAGGTTCCCGAGCTCAGTTCGGGAGACAAAACCCCAAGACTAACTGGGGAGAGTGGAGCCCAAAGAACAACTTAAGGGGTAGAGAACAAAACTTCAAGCACCTCCATTCCAGAATAGGAAATTCAGCAGATAGTTATTGTCTGTAACGCATGGTAATGATGAACTTAATAACCATGATGGTCGTTACCGACCTTATAGAGAGGAGAACAACTGTCAGATAACTAATGACTATTAAACGTGGGGGAGGCGGAGGTGGAGACGTGTGGAGGGAAAATATCAGATATATAAGATGCTTCGGCATCCAGGTAAAAGGGGACAGTAAAAAATTTAGACTCGAATACTTTGGTTCCTCGTTTCCTCCGAAGATTGATTTCTGACTTAAGCGACGGAGAGGGCTCTACTGGAACTCCTTCTGGTGTATCCCCTTTATGGTCGTGTTAATTTTGCAGGTGCCAACGTCCTCTCCTCGTCATCATCATCTCGGGTTAAACTTTGAGTAAGCGGGTTTAGAATGTGGGAATGAGAATGAAATCTCTTTCATTCCTATTTATGATGCTTGATATACGGGAATCAGAATCAAAATAAGGATATGATACCCATGATTTCATAACCTAACCCTCACTAGGTTATCACTAAACCCATAAACCCCTCAATCAAAATCCATTACCATTTCCATTATCAAATATATACCAAGCGCCCCCTAATAATTTGTCGTCTCTGTCATTCACTTCCGAAACACACTTCTATCCAACATTTTGGTCTGCAGAATGTTCTACGTACGTAAGGGGATCCTGGCGCTGCGGCGCTGCGATGAGATGATAAGTAAGTTGGGGTGGGTTGTTCTCGTCCAATGAGACAAAGGAAGATGTTAGCACGGTCAATCTGAAGTATTTGTTGGTAATTGTTCTTTTGTTCTTGCCAATCCTTCGTTGCTCCATGCTTTCTTTCTTTTAGTATGGATGAATTCGAGCTAGCTATGTCCCTTGGCCTATGATTTATAACTCCTTTTGCGTCTTTTAATTAACGACGGCAGCAATATTGAAGGCTATGCAAGATGCACAGAAGTATTGTACCTTGTTAACACTTAGTAGAAAATATTAGACTAGACAATTGACGAACGTGAGTGACCGGCGTTCCCTACTTGTTAACACTTCGTAGGAACATAAAAAAGAACACTATAAACTTTTGCATTCCACGTTATCAAGGAAACACAGCAGAGAATATACCACGACTTTCTTATTATTACTTTTTCTCTTTGTTGGGACGACTTATATATGCTCCTATTTTTATTTTTATTTTATTTTCACATTTCATTTTAGGTTATTCTTATCCATTATTGAAAAGAGTTGCAAATATCTCTTTTTACTGTCAGGATGTTTTGGATTATTATTGTAGAAAGCTTTAGCAGGATTCCATAATCAGCATACTGATTACTTGTATTATCAATTTGGTATTATCAGTTTGACTGCATTAGCTGTAGTCGTGGTTGCACAACTGAGATCGTACAGAAATGGCCTATGGTTTAAACTATTTGGAAATTTGAACAATGAGTGTTTTTTTGTGTGTTGCAAGTTGGTGAACTCTTTGAACATGCTTGCACCACTTAACGCCTTTGCAATTTGTTATGATTCCAATTAGTGATTCCTTTTGATATTATAGTCTGGCACGTCCTTTTTATGGATCAGTGAGGATTTAATTTATGGATCAGTGAGGATTTATGGATCAGTGAGGATTTAATCATTGGGATGCAATTTGATGTACTATGCTTTCCCTAATTTACGGATCAGTGAGGATTTAATCATTGGGATGTTAGTTGGAGACAGACACGTGATCTAAGGAGGCTACGCGACATGATTACAATGACAAGAGATAAGTGCCCGAGGTTATCTCGATCGGGAGATAAATGCCGAGGTCATCTCGGGAGAGAAGTGCAGCCAAGTGCTAGGTCTCAGTTGACCTATCATTCGAGATCTCATTCATGAAGTCGCTAAACACCTTTGGAGTACGGACAAAATGCTAGTGACGAAAAGGGAGAACAACCTGATATGATAGTGGTAAACTTAATATGTGCGGCAACAATTACTAGCACACCCTCTGCATAGGATAGTTGACAGGTGGTTATAACTCATAACACAAGATGATAACGATGAACTTAATATGCGCAGCAACAGTTACCGGCATCCCCTTGCGTGTGACAGCTGGCAAGCGAGTACGACCTTAATGCGTAGAAGCAAGGAAGGTGGTTAAAGTAACGTCTTGGTGCTCGAAAGAGAGGAGCGACGACTATATAAGGTGTTTAGGCACCTAGGTAAGAGGATCCGAACTCTCTGAATTCTAAATAATTTACTTTCTTGTTTCTCTCCTATTTTAAAGGGCTTCTAATTTGAACGTCGAAGAAGACTCCGTCGAAACTCTTTCTGATGTGTCTCTTTAATGTTTTTGTTAATTTCGTAAGCTCAGGCACCCCCTCATTTTTATCCAAAATTGTACCACTGAGATTTATCGTGCACGTGGTTCATTTCAAGAACCGTCCTTTAAGATACCAAGAACATCTGGGTTACATGTTGGCAGTGCCATAGCCTGCAAGCTGAGGTAGGCAGTCCTAATGATGTAAACCCTTTTCACTCATGTTGAAAATGTGTGCTTTTTATTTAATTTTAATTGTCACTGTTGAATACCAAAATAGTGACAATGCATTTTTGTTCCCATTATCTGCAGCATGTGATTTTACTAGTAGATGTTGCTATACTCTTTTCCTTAATAGTTGATCCTGGGTCAACTTGTGTGTAGTCTGGTCCGACAGTCTAACGATCTGTCAGGAGAAGATAAGTTTACGGGTCATAGAAGCCCTTCGAATATAGGGTCGGTACAGGCAATCGGCCCATTTCCCCCGAACACGAGGAAACATTGGCCCGGACCAGAGCAAAGAGGGCCAGCAGCCCCGAAGGCCCCCGAGCCCAGGAACTCCTGGGTAGGGGAGTTCTTAATCAGGAGAATCCTGAGTCCGGGAAGTGCCGACTCACAACATCCCTAAGCTGTAGCACGCCCGAGTTAAGGGAGTGTCAACTCAAAGTATCCTGAAGTTATAAGCGGATCTGCTCCCGCGCACCTCTCGGCTCGGTTCCTAGTCGGACGCATGGCGACCCACGCTCCCTGGGTACAATCCGACTGATGGTCCGAATTCTCACCCTCATACAAGTCATAAGCGGGCATGCCCTTCGCACTTCTCGACTCGGGGCCCAGCCGAACGCGTGGTGGCCCACTCTCCTGGGATCCTCCCGAGCCAGAGAAGTCTTCACTCAGAGTATCACCATATAATGGGATCCCCGAGTCAGGAGCACCCCGAGCTAGAAGAGCACTCGGTCGCTGACCAGATTATCCCCGAGTCGGCTAAGTTCGGACGTACATCCCTAACCACACTCACCGTGACTCAGGAAGCATACCTTCACTCGGGAAGCCTTCCTTAACTTGGGAAACCAAGCGTCTAAGGTTCTTGTCGTGACTTATCAGAATAACTATTCCTTGACACAGGACTAGTAGAAGAGGTACGGGGTCGGCGTAGGTCCGGTACCATTCTGGCCCGATCGCGAGTATCTCGCTAACGCCATGATCTCCCTGCCATACCCTAACCCCCCGTACTACGACCACATACGTCCGTGTCAGGCCGAGCGGTGCTTGACGGCGCTTGCTCTTAAGTTGACAGCGCGTCTTTCCTTATTCCGGTATGCAACACAATATCCTGCCACCCTGGCTCTGCCTTACCATGTCCTCGTATACGACAAAAAGGTGGCAGACGGGATAGAAACTGTCAGCTCCCCCGGCTATATAAGTCTCTCCACTTCACATCCCCCAGGTACGCACAATAGTTTTTTGCTGCTGTTCTATTGCCTTTGTTGCTTTTCCACCACCGATGACTGACTTAACCGTCGGAGTGTCTTGCCAGGGACTTTTCCCGATGAATTTTAACGGTTTTTGCCTTACAGATCGAAGCTATTATCGGAGTCATCATCGACGGTTCGTGATCCTTGAGAGATCACATACTCTTGGGAGTCCACCTCGCTTCGTGACAGGATGAATAGCTAATGTATCTAATGTGGCATTGACTTTATAACATTCTTTAGGTTCCATTTTATATTGGGGAATTAACAGAAAAGGTTGCTGACGGTGACAGACTAAAAGTTCTTAAAACTTCTCAGGATCACCTGAAGGTAAAACCCAATTCATTGATTCTCTAGATTTCATTAGCAATCATTTAGTCAGAGCATCAGTTTCCTACGCTTCTCTTAATCTGCTAGTGTAGTACTTGTCTGATTTGATGTTTTGATGCTCTTTTTCTTGCCATCTACTTGCTTTGTCAAAGGAGTTCACTTCAATTTCTAAAGCCTTGGAGCTTGTTCCTGAAGAGTTTTAGCGGAGGAGGGCCAGATAATTTTGCGATGCAAAGAGCAAAAAGGTGAATGTTTACTATCTCTAAAAAAGCAAGGTTCCGAAAATCAGATCGGATATTGTACCTGTTGAGGTAAAGATTTAGAGGTTTAATCGATTTAATCGGGGGTTCAACCGGGATATAACTAGTATATAATAAAGCATGTATTTATATAAATATATGAAACTAACAATTTATCCAACTACTTTCTTCAAGATTTGATGAATAAGGTCGAGTATGTAATATGTTTTTATTTGCAACTCAGCATGATATTCTTGAAATACAAGTTAGTTTCAAAGAAAAATTCAAATTAAAAATCATTGAGTTCAAAAAAGCTGGATACATATTGAAGAATCTTATTAGAAGTTAAAAATTATATCATGATAGTTTTTTGTTCACCAATAAACACTTAAACAGAGGACACTAGCAAAGCACATGCAAAATCACTCTTTCAAATATGTCATATACTGCTACTTTCGTATGCCAGCACAACGACGCAACGAGACTAGCGACGGGGTGAGGCTAGTTGCGGCGGGGTGACGCGGTGAGAGGCTAGCGGTGGTGGCTCTCTTACAAGCAAACAATATGTTTATTCGTTTGGGACATGCAAAATCACTTTTCCAAATATGTCATATACGACCGTCTTCGTATACCAGCACAACGATGCAACGAGGCTGACGGCGGGGCGAGGCTAACTGCGGCGAGGCTAGCGGAGGCAGGGCGACGTAGCGAGGCTGGTGGAGGTGGAGAGACGTGGCGAGAGGTTAGCGGTGGTGACTCTCTTGCAAGCAAACAGTAGGTTTGTTCATTTGAGACTTTGGGTGGGAGCAAATTAGGTTTTTGATATTTTATTTTTAAATTTTTAAATTTTCAGTAAGAAAGTAAAACTACAAAAGGGGGAAAATCAAAAAATAAAAAATAAAATAAACCAAGTCGGTTTGTCTGGTTTGCCCGATTCACCGGTTCCCTGCCGGTTCAAAACGATTTGTACCATGTTCTTGAGTAACCGATTTTCAAAATCAATTCGAATCGAAAATCCGGTCAATTCCCGATTCAATCGGTTCGACCGACCGATCCGGTCCAATTTTCAGAACACTGTAAAAAAGCGATGAGCACATCCTTAAGTATCGCATAAAGTAACTTATGATCTGTCAGCCTTTGTTTCCTATTCCTTCGTAAATTTCTTTTTGTCAATCATTTACTTTTTCATTGTTGGTTGCTTTCGTGAATCATTTTATGTGCTTTGAACTTTGAAGATTTGCCAAAAAAATATTTCTTCTTCTAATCAGTCATGTTTTTTTTTTTGAAATATATATAATTTTGCACACAGACAATGAAATTATGAGAATTGCAGAATGCAAGTCTTCGGAACATTTAACAGTGCCTTGTTTTCTTCTTTCTAGGTATTTCCAAAGGTGTCATTTTTTCACAATTACTTGTGTTGGACTGCTAGTATTTATGTGTCTCTTTGTCTTGACAAGTGACGTAACCCTTAACAACCTGCACTTTCTTTTTGCACAAATTTCATTTGAAATTTTATTCTCTTTGTACTGCTTGCTGATTTCTGTCCTCAATGGCAAATGATTCTGTCGGAGAATGAAATGAAATCCTAATTTGATGATAATTTGACGATGGAGATGGATGATGATCTCAAGTAGTGGTGCTAAAAATTCTTCTGGCCAAGGGGAGTCTATCCTGTGAAAAAGATGACCATTAACAACCCACTAGGAGAGTTTTCGGCAAGGCTCTTTGACGGTCAAGTTAGAATCCGATGAAAAAGAGAGAGTTAATCAAAAGACTACTGTAACTATTCAATCTTAAGCATACCTGTATATAAGAGAAGGAAGGTCTTATATAGTCGGGGAACCGACAACTCTTATCTCTTCTCTGTTCCCTTTTTGTCTCATGCGGGGACAGGATCAAGGACGACTATTAGCTATCCGACCAACGTCACATTATCTGACATATGTAAGGAGCGCCGTAGTACAGGTTGTCAGAACTTGTCAAGAATCGTACTGTGCCAGCGGGATCTCCACGATTCGGACACGAGTGGTGTCAGGTTCGAGCCGCGCGTGCGCCGATTCCGTTACTGCCCTTACTAGCAAGGTGTTAGAGGGTAGGTACTGCAGCGGACAATGACAACTTTTGAGCCGTAGCATACTTAATAAGTATGCCGATCGAACATCGAAGGAACGCCCAACTGTGATGTAAAAGGTATGCCGCTCGGCTCGTGTGAGGCACGCTGAGCCGCAGCATACTCGGGTACCGAACGATCGACTGGCCTAGGGAACCCTGAGTTGTAAGATAGCAGGTACGCCGATCGACTTTTGTCGAGTTTCACACTCAATGTTCCCGATGGGGTTAGGGATCAAGATTCTAGCTGCACAGTTATCCGAACCGGACATCCGATCAAGGAAGAATTCGAGGTCGGCGGTGTGGTTGCCCCTACAAACATCCCTACGGCCGACCGGGTTGCTAACGCTCACCCCAGCCTCATGTTCCACCACGTCGAACTATCATGCCTCCTCCATAGAGACCCTCTTTTAAAAGTGACCCATCAAAGCGCTACGTTGGGCGATCAGATCACATGCAAGCTAGGGCGGGACCAGCAAATAAGTCTATTAGGAGTAGAACATATATTAGATATGTCAAATGGATTGAAATTCTAACCCAGTTGTTCGCCTTTAATCTTACAACTGATATAACATTCATCAGATATGGATGAATCAATTGTCTATACATGGATGTAGAAATTCGTCAGTTTTGCCTTCCGTTTGTCTGATCTTGTTTTTATTCTTCTTTATTGAATTGTTACTAGGTTGCCCGATTCAAATGGCAGAGAGCTGCAGAAGCTCTCTCTTCACCAGTTGAAGTGATAATGGAGAGGAAGAAAGAGAGGTTTGGAAAGTGAACGTACTATCAAATTTTTTATCATTCTACTTTTGTGTAAGAAAATGCATGACATCTGGTTTGTCACATTTTGGGCATAATTATTCGCTTTGGCCTATATTACAGTCGGGGACTACAACGATCTCCTAATCTATTTGTAAGGTCTGTTTCTTCACACCCAAAATGTTTATTTATGTGCAGATACATTCCAGTGTATGTTTATGTTAAATTTCTTTTTTGTATTTATAATAAATGGCTGATTTTTTTTCCCTCCTCTGTCATGCATTTGATCTCTTAGACATGCTAAAGAAAGAAGAAGAAATGCTTATCGGGGTGAAGGAGAGACAGTCAAAAGGTAAAATCATCCGGTGCTCATTTCTTTCATTTATTTGAGGCAACAATTCAACGACATTCTTTTATATATTGTAGACCATTATTTTACATGTAACATTGAATCAGAACTGCAGTTCATTAAGGGTATGTTTTGCTCAAATAATGAGATATAATTTTAGTTATGTGATTACTAAGTAATCACATAATTAAGATAATGAAGAATGAAACATAATCTGAAATTGTTTAGTTTAATTTAGGCAATCCAATAAAATCTTATTTGTTTGGAGTTAATAGCCTATGACATAATATAATATTTTATCATATTACCCTTTAGTTAAATTTAAGTATAATAATATTATATGCTTATAAATTTAAAATAAAAGGTAAGATGATATTACCGGCGTCGGTCGTCAGCCGCGAATAATGGCCGGTCGCCGGCCGCGAATAATGGTTGTCGGTCGTCGGTCGGCGACGGTCGCCGGTCGCCGAAGACGGTCGTCGGTCGTCGGCATCGGTCGTCGGCGACGGTCGTCGGTCGTCGGTCGTCGGTCGTCGGTCGTTGGCCGCCGACGGTGATTGGCGGCGGCGGTCACCGACCGCCGGCGACCACCGCCGGTCGTGGTCGCCCGTCGTCGTTGTCGGTAGTTGCCCGCGAATAATGTCTCTTTTGCTAAGGTAAATATTGGAGGATAATTTTGGAAAAATAAATTTCATAACCTTGGAATTAAGAAAAATTTTATTTTCCTAAGGTTTTTCGATTCCGGATTGCATGCCCCTTTTACTGACGTGTTGAACATCGATCATTATTTAGGAATCGTTGATTATCTAAATTAAATAAAATTTTTATTGATAACTTTAAATGGATAGCTAAGATTATTATGAATAACCTCCCATCAAACGCATTCTAAAAGTGATCGATCTTGGTGTCATCTTTATCGTGCAACATCACACAGTTATATTTTGGAAATTTTACTTTCTCCATTTGTTGAGATGACTGATTTTGATTAGTTTTTGAATAAAATAAAGTTGATTTTGATATCGAGTTTCAGAGCTGTTTCGAGTTTATTGGGTTTGACATGTCAACAAACCATTTCTGTCACAAATAGTAATTTCATGCTCGTCGATTTGGGACCAGAAATTAATTGTGTGATTTTATTATATATCATTAAATTATATTTGATTCCACACAATTACTGATTAAATGACACGATGCTCTGTTCTTCAACGTCAAGCACCATGACGACAGCTGATTGATAAGTAAATTACTAGAGAAATAACATTTTAAACAACATCAGAATAGTCAAAATCTTCATATATAAACCGAACCAAAACTGAAGTTGATAAGCTTTCTTACCGAAGTGAAATGATCAATTTGCTTGTGTTTGCCTTGATAAGCTTTTAAGTTTGATGTTTCTGTTCTTGATTTTGGATGCCTTCTACACTTGTTGATTCCCTTGTCCTTTAGATCCTTTCACCGTAGTCATGCTTACCCCATGCATCGCTAATCTCTGTCGTTCCTGAGTCACGCCAAACACCTACACTACTATCTTTAGTTTATCGTTTCTCATCTTGCACGTTCCATGTTCCTTCTATTGGTACCAGGTTTGTTGATGAATTTTGAGCTGATTTACATCATCTTATTTTGCTGTATTATTTCTTTGTTCTATTTGGCAACAAAAGACACCAAACGTTTGAATGCAACTGTTCAGGAAGGAGAAGAGTTTGCTCGAGAGATGCTTAACGAACGAACTACAAGAGCTGAAACTTGGCATAGGAATGTAGTAAATCGAATGGCTTTTTCGAAGCCAGCGGTGCCCATCATCTGTGCTACCAGTTAGTAGGAGCCCTAAAACCAATTATGTGATGATTGACTAGGGACTTTTTAATCATATTCTATCATTAATAAAGATATGTTTGGTTATTATACTTACTTTATTATTTGTACCAAATAACTAAGTATAATAATATCCTTGTGTAATAAGTTCTTATCTATATTATATCGATTAGTTGAATCGATAGTGAGATAATGTAGAAAATACTAAACTAAATTATTCCTAGTCAAGCATTAATATTTAGGGACAATATTAATGCATGAAGACTAGCATGTAGATCAATTGATGACTTGAGCTCACAAGTCATGGATATGTGATATCAAGTTGACACATGGGTATACATTAGAGAATGTGTACTGAATTGACTCGCCATGAGAAAGTTTCATAGATTGTTATATGAGTGTCATAAACTTTCTCATGTGACTATTAGTATGAATAGTCCTTAGACTTGAAGTCACTACGGTTCCCTACATAAGGAGTTATGTACTTTGGTATCGTCAAACGTCACCCGTAACAACGTGGACTATAAAGGCGATCACTGGGTATGTAATGAATTATGCGGAGGGATGTGAGTGATGTAGATGGGATCTATCCCTCTCATATGACGGGAGTGATATCTGTGGGCCCTTTGATCGAGTAGGACTACTAACACTAGTGGAAAAAAGGCTTTTAACACCGGTTATTTTCGACTTTTAACACCGGTTCCGGAACCGGTGTTGATCCAGCCGGCATTGTAAGTATAGACTTTTAACACCGGTTAACAAACCGGTGTAATATATAGATTTAACACCGGTTAATAACCGTTGTTAAAAGTTCAATTATGAGGCGGGAAAGCCATTTTAGACACCGGTTATTTTAAATAACCGGCGTTCAAACATCATTTTTAACACCAGTTCTGGAAACAACCGGTGTTAAAACATCATTTTTAACACCGGTTCTGGAAACAACCGGTGTTAAAACATCATTTTTAACACCGGTTCTGGAAACAACCGGTGTTAAAAATGATGTTTTAACACCGGTTCTAGAAACAACCGGTGTTAAAAATGATGTTTTAACACCGGTTCTAGAAACAACCGGTGTCAAAAGTCTTAATTTTTTATATAAATTTCATATTTATTTTTATTTATAATTTTTCTAGACATATAAAAGAACACAATAATATAATAGTTTATCCATAATCAATAACACACCATGAATTAAGTAAATGCAACATCCAATTAGTTTCAAAAACAAAACAATCCATGTATTTTACAACTATCCATTTTTCTTTCAACAAAAGCAAAATGTAAATCAAATAACACATTATACTCCTACTCGCTATGTGATTTTCCAAGCAAAGACAATGTAGAAGCTTGCCACACGAGTTTGCAAGTAAACGGTCTAGTCCAAGATCAAATAGTGAGGAGTACGTTGCAGAACTTCGACCAGCTTAGCATTCCATCTCTTATAAGCGTCTTGCATATTTCCATACAGTACTTGAGTCAAGCTTGAATTAAGATTGTTCTTCCCGTCCAATAGATACAAAAGATCCTTGAGAGCTTTGTTCAACCAAAGAATCCTATGAAACATATAAATTAAGATTGTTAAGAATGTGTATAATACCAAAGCATAATTATTAATAAATTTATAAAATTACTTACAATCTTATCAGCAATAATGCGACAAGGTTCAGATGTATACTCTCCAGAACTCTTTTGTCGTGCTTTCTTCCATTTCTCATGGCGTGTGAGTGGAGATGGGAGAGAAATAGTTATTGACGGTTCTGCTTGTGATGCTTCTTCACGTTCTTTCAACTTTTGTTGCATAATCTTTTCCTCAAGCTTAGCATAGCCCCCACGAGATAATATATGGGGGTGGCAATTCTTTGCAGCACTTTCTTGTGCCTTTCTTCTTGTTTCCTGTTTTAATAAACAAAATCAAGAAAATTATAAAATTACCCAAAGATACAATTTCTTTGCAAACAAAACTCAAATTGAATAAAATATATAAGGCCAACACACAAGAAAGGCAGGATCTTGTCGGCTCTTAAGAAATTTCTCCCATGTCAAATCATCAATGAACGAATATTTCTCACAAGGAGATAGACCAATTTTTGACCCGAATATGTATTTTCTGGTAAGGTCCGACTTGAAGGCCTTCCAACGATCCCCCGCATATGAAATACATTTCCTCTTCAGTGAGTTGTCATTTGGGATGTCAAAGGTGAGCTACATGACAACAAATAGAAAAATTAGTCTATGATAATATTAGCCACAAGTAAATTGTTACAAACATAAAGAGTTACAAACATAAAGAGTTACCATAATACTTTCCCAAATATTATCCTTGATGCAAGATTCTACATCATCCCACTCTTTCTTCAAGAGACTAACCCTACTACGTCCTTGGAGAGCCACATAACTATTGAAAGTTTCTTTATTTGGCCCCGTAGGATTCCCGACCACATCAAACTCGATGGGGACCTTTTGATCATTAATTCGACTAAGGGTTAACTCTTTTAATTGTGTAGGACCTCTGTCTTTTTTCCGTTTGGATCCGATATCTGATCCACTCTGTGAAGGAGGGTTGTGAGATGAATCACCCATGTGCCTGTAAAAATAATAAAATAAAGGTTAAGAACATATTTTTATAATCAACATCAAGAAACATATTTCAAATATTAATACTGGAATAAGATTAAAAACAACTAACTTGATTAGGGAATATCAATATTCTCCCAACCACATGGAATCAATTCCATCAAAACCTATCAAGGTGACCACCACAAACACCTAGAGCTACACCCTACAGAGCATCTACTCCCCCTGTGAGCTCCCGGCAACAACAACAACTCCAGAACATCCCTAAATTGAAAACAACCCTACTGATCACATAACACAACCACAATTTCAGGGAATACTCGATCGATCCATTCTGAACAACACATCCAAACTCACTGATCAATACCTGCACAGAGATTGGAACCCAATCCCAAAATCGCAGCACTCAAATCCGAATCAAGAACACAGATCATGCCAAACATTCCAAACCAAATTTTATTATGGATCTTCGATTAAAAACCGGCATACACAGACCTAAATCCCAAATCACAACTATGTAACAAATCCCTTACCTCGATTTCGCCAGATCTTCCTTGCTCAAATCCTACGAAGAGTCAGTGCCCGGTGAGGAGATCGGGAAGACGGCAAGGACGCCCAACTCTAGGAAAATGATGGCCGATCCACCCTTGAGGAAGAGGGAGGTCGCGCGAGAGCAGCTAGGGCACGCGAAAGGATAAAGAGAGGAGAGTTTGGCCGCGGCGTCGGCGAGGAGGCGACGCTCTGGCTTCGGCAAGACTCGCGAAGGGGAGACGAGGAAGAAGAGTCGGCAACTCCCTGCCCTCGGGCTCGCGAAGAAGAAGGAATGGCTCGGCTTTGGCTGCGATCTCGGGCACGCGAGGGAGAGAAAGGAAGTCGGCAGAGGAGGAAAAGAGAAAAGTCGGGCTCGGGGCTGTGTGCTAGGGCAAATGATGAGATGAACCAATAGAATATATCATTGAACCTTTTCATTTAACCCCTCCATATTCCGATTTTCTCACAGCATCCCTCTAGTTTCGGGCATTTTACGTTTAAGCCCCCAAAATTTATTGTATTCTAACATCTCCTCCTTTGCGCGCGCCTTCCGTGTGTCGCACACAGCCCGCTAGGGTTGCAAGAAACAAATTAAGCAGAGGAAATATATGACCGACCAAAAGTTAGACTATTATAATTGACATGTATGACTTAATTAAGAACAAGGCATGCGCGCGAAAAACATATGACCACGGTTATTTACAAAACCATAGTCAAATATATTTTTAACACCGGTTGTTAAAAGAACCGGTGTTAAAAGTATTTTAAAGTTCAAATAATTATAACATATGACCCCGGTTATTTATAAAACCGTAGTTAAATATATTTTTAACACCGGTTGTTAAAAGAACCGGTGTTAAAAGTATTTTAAAGTTCAAATAATTACAAAAATGCCACCGCCTTTTTTTTAACACCGGTTTTAATACAACCGGTGTTAAAAGCCGTTGTTAAAGGTCTTTTTTGTACTAGTGTAAAACTCACGGTCATGCTCAAATGAGCTCAATAAATGAGTCAATATGAGATATTGAGCTCATTTGTTTGAGTGAGTCTACTCGGGGATGAAGAAACACATAGATTGATCGGGGATGACATGGTCTATGCCTCATTGGTCAATCTAGATATCAAGGATAGAAAGACAAGGTCATACATTATCATAGTCACGGAGGTTTAGTCGGATCTCGACTTTTCTTATTACTTGGGTAGCAATGATGCATTGCTAGATGTCGCTCATTGCTTATGTGTCTAAAGCATTTAGGCGTATTGCCAACGTTACGAGAACCTATTGGGTCACATACTAAGGACATGATACTTCGGGAGTTTGGGAGCTCGGGACAGGAGCTCGGGAGACTCGGGTCGAGAGCTCGGGTCAGGAGCTCAAGAACTTGGTCGGGAGCTCGAGTTGGGAACTCGGGAGACTAGTCGGGAGCTCGAGTTGGGAACTCGGGAGACTAGGTCGGGAGCTCGAGTTGGGAACTCGGGAGAGTTGGTCGGGAGCTCGGGGACTTGGTCGGCAGACTAGGTCGAGAGCTCGGCGACATGCTCAGCAGACTTGGTCGGGAGCTCGGGGATCGGGAGACCTGGTCGGGAGCCCGAGAGGCCCAGTCGGAATTGCAAGAGAAATTCATTAAAGTGTTTAATGAAGGAAAGAGAAAAGTCTCTTTTCATTAGATGAAGAGAAGGTGAACAGTCACATGAAAAGATGTGCTCTTTATTAGCTTTAATGAAGGGAAGCCAAAGAGACAAAAGACTCTTCATATTCATGGGATGAATATAAAAGAGGGTCTAGTCATTTTGAATGAAAAACAAGTGTTTTTCTCTTCTTCCCTTCCTCTCTTCTTCCTCTTCTCCCCCTTGGCCGAAACCCTTGTTGGGTTCTTGGTGGTCTTGTGAACTACCTTCAGTTGCTAGCACAACTAAGGTAGTTCTTCTCGAAGTTGAGAGATCATGTCCGTGTGGATACGAATAGAGGCACGGACACATAAACGTGCAAGAGATCCGGCGCATCTTGGACGAGCGGGATAAGCGAAAGGGCACACTCCAAAGGTATACACTTTAGATAGATCTATTAGATAGATGAACTTTGTACGAGTATTTTTCGCATAGATCGCTCGAGAGATCTTGTTTCTACTGCATTTTGTATTTTGGTGCCGGGAGATCCCAACACTACCTTCGCTCAGGATGTCATTGACTCAATTGTGATTTCCAAAAGATTTGACTCTTAATATTTTAGATGAAATTAAATAATTTGATAAGATAGTTCTTGATGCAAATTGCAAAATATGAGATGATCAAGTTTAAATGGAGCTTACAGTAGATCCCATTTGAGTTCATGGATCATATATAGTTTTATTTTTGTCGTTCAGTTTATTTTCCTTTTTTTTAAAAAAAAATTGTCTAAATTTGCTTATAGATTCTCTACCACATCTGGCAATCGAATCTTTGCACAAGCCATTAGAGGCTTGGCTTTGGAGAGGCTCATCCTTTCCTCCGAGAGGTCGAAGCTAGTCTCGTCGGCAGGTAAGCTCCACTCGAATGCTTGAAGCACCCTTCCAATCAACATGTAGGTCATCGCCGTGCCAAGTTGAGCTCCCATGCACTGTCGACGCCCAGTGGTAAACGATATCATTCGGAGACTTGGCTCTGCTAGCTCCACCTCTTGGTGTCCATCCATCAAGTGTCGATTCGGGTCGAACCGGGTCGGATCCTCCCAGACCTTGGGATTTCGCCCGACTGCAGCTCGACCCAACAACACCATGCTTCCCTTGGGGATGAAGTAGTTTGAAACGACCGCATCGTCGATGGCTACGTGTGGGGGGTTGAAGGCCGAGACCGGGTGGAGACGGAGGGCCTCACGAGCGCATGCCTTCACATAGGGGAGTCGAGCAAAGTCGGATTCGACTACTAACCGCTCCTTGCCGACCACCCGATCCAACTCCTCAACGGCTTTTCGCATGATGTCAGGTTGTTCCAGCAAATGTGCCAACAACCACTCTGCCGTGTTTGAGGGATTGTCCACAGCGGCATAGATGAACTCCTGCAAAAAGTAATTTCTTTGTTAAAAAATAAATTCATAATAATTTTATAAAATGACAGCTACTTCTACTATATTATATATTATATTATATTCTTGAATGTTAAACACATAAATATAAAATAAGAGTAGATGGGACGTGAATATATGAACATACAGGATGGTAGGTAAAGACAATAATTAAAAAGATTCACAATTGTATTTATTAAGAAAGGCATGACCAATATATAAATCAATAAAAGGACAATAAAAAAACTTGATTAGAAATGAAATATGATAAATTTGACTTAGATAGATATAATAAAATTGAAATCTAACAATGTATGATAAACGGAATAATAATAATAATAATAATAATAATAATAATAATAATAATAATAATAATAAAAATAATAATAATAATAATATCGTTTAGATCACTTACCGCCAATTGAGCTTTAATTTCCTCAGTGCTGAGGATCGGCTTGCCGGAGTCGTCGGCGAGGGAGATCATGACGTCGAGAAGGTCTTCCACCTCCTTCTTTTCTCCGCTCTTCCACTTCTTGATCCTTTCGTCGATGATCGGATCATGGTACTTGTAGATGGTGCTCGCCGCCTGCTTGGACATCCTCTCATGGCCTTCCAAATCCAGGCATCTCAGCCACGGCACGAAGTCCGACGGGCAAAAGGCGTAGACCACCGACAACATCGAGAACGCCGCCTCCACGTGCTCCACCTCCTCCTCGCCGGGGCCCTGGTGCGGGCCGCCGGCCCCGAAGTGCCTCGCCCCGAACATCATCCTCCGGATCACATTCCCGCCGTAGTACCTCATCGCCAGCCGAATGTCGACGACTCTTCCGGCCAAGCACAGGTTGCGCAGGTACCGAGTGAGGTGGTCGGCCTCCTCGGCCCGCGCCGCCGCCAGCCAGCGCAGCCTCGCGCTGCTCAGCACCTCGGACCCGATCACGCGCCGCATCTTCTTCCACTGCGGACCCAGCGGGCTGAAGATAACCGTGAGGAAGTTGCGGCTGGAGTGCTCGGTGGCCGCGGTGAGAGGCCGCGATGCGAAGTTGGCGTCGTGCCTCTTGAGAAACTCGCACGCCAGCTCCGGCGAGTTGACGACGACGACGTGGGCTCTCCCCAGGCGTATGCAAGTGATGTCCTTGCCGTCCGCCTCGGCCATGACCCACCGGAAGTGAGGCCGGTACCGGAGCAACGGGATGAGGCTGCCCACGAGGGGCCACGGGGTCGGGCCTGGGGGAAGCCGTTTGTCCCGTTGCCGGAGAATCGAGTAGAGGCAGCTGGCGGCCAGGAGAAGGGCAGCGGCAGTGCCGAGGAGTCCGGTGGCGGTGGCGGTGCCATGTGGGTGACGCCAGATTGAGGAGGTCAAGCATCTGAAAAACATTGTTTACAAAGTTTGCAGTGTAAATTAAGGCCAAACCACAATTGTATTTACAGATGACTTTGGATAAGAGTTGAGAAAATTACAAGTAAGTTTTAGAGAAAATTATCTTAAACTCCCTAATAATAAATTCAATTTTCTTCCATCAAAAAAAAATTATTTCCATTTTCATTTATTAATTTCATAGTTATAAAAATATTAATTTCATAGTAATAGAAATACATGTCCTACCGAGACAAAATTTATAATTTACTATCCTCTTGCCTAGCAGACAATGATTTATCTTTGTGGAAAGACTGATTCATTCAGATCGACATGAGGATCCAACTCATTACATTGTCGGAATCCATGTTGTATATTTAAAGCAGGTTAACTCTCTAGATATAAAGTTTTATTTACTTTAACTACTAATTTATCTAATTACCTTCGATTTTTTAGGTTTAAACAGTTTGAAATAAGGTATAATTCTTTTTAGAGCAATGATAGAGAGAGTGAAAATGGGAGAGTGAAAGCAAAGTGAATGACGTGACACTTTACATGCGCACGTCTGATTATCACTTGGACACCATCGGCGGCCTTAGGCCGCCGCCCCGAATCAAACTATATCCTGGGGGGCACGGTGAACCCGTCGGAGATCGCTGCATGCAGTGTCATGTCATTCACTTTGCCTTTTACTCTCTCATTTTCACTCTCCCTATCATTTTTCTTTCTTTTTAAATTCAACAACGTCAATTAACTAGAATCTAGTATATTTTCTATCAAATTTAGTATGACCCAATTGATTCATCCTAAGCCAATTGATTGGTATGAACTCCTAATTAATTGATCAAACGACAAAAGAGTTATACTCAATTTGATAGAAAATATACTAAATTCTAATTTAAATGTGCTGAATTTAGAAAAAATTATATTTAATTTTAAACTTTTTATACCTATAAAAAATAAGAGTGATATTCTCTTATGACAAATATAATTGATCGATTATCAATTAATTTCTAATCAATCCGAACTCCTCAATCGATTGCCTTAATCGATTGGAGTAGCTATAATTAATTATATATGAGCAACACCGATCGATTCTCGATCAATTGGGTTTGAAAAAGAATCGATTCTCGATCAACTGAATTTGAAAAAGAATTGTACTCAATTTAATAGAAAATATACTAGATTCTAGTTAAATAATACTGAATTTAATTGGATTGATATCTCATTTTTAAATTTTCTATCTAATTAAGTAAATCGGTATATATTAGGGAGTTGCAATAAATAAAATGTTATATGTAGAGAGTGAAAATGAACTTTTTCTGATACGGAGACTGATAACAATGTTTAAGATGTAAATAGGGATTTAAAAATAATTTACAGCAAAATTTATGGTATTTAATTATTACAATCTGGTTGGCCATTTTTATTTTATATTGTATGCATGATATTTGGGTAATCTAGTGAAGTTCCTTCCTCCTTGTGAGCCATTAACGTTGTCTTCTTTATTTTATGCATTTTATGTATTTTATTTTTTATTTTTTATTTTATATATACATGATTTTTAGGCAATCTAGTGAAGTTCCTTCCTTCCTCACTGTAGTAGTTATTAATCCCTAGCCGCTACAATCATATATTTATAATATAAATTATCTACATTCTTAAAATATAATACTGATTAATATTAATTAAAAATAAATCAGAATACCATAAACCGAACCAAAACTGATTAATATAATACTGATTAACATTTTAAACAAAATCAGAATAGTCGAAATCTTCATATATAAACCGAACCAAAACTGAAGTTGATAAGCTTTCTTACCCAAGTGAAATGATCAATTTGCTAGTGTTTGCCTTGATAAGCTTTTAAGTTTGATGCTTCTGTTCTTGGTTTTGGATGCCACTTCTACACTTGTTGATTCGCTTGTCCTTTAGATCCTTTCACCGTAGTCATGCTTACCCCATGCATCGCTAATCTCTGTACACCTACACTACTATCTTTAGTTTATTGTGAAGGAAGAAAAAAGGAGGACTTGGAACTAAAGTAAAGAATTTATGAAGTAAATTTGATCTCTTGTATTGGATTGCTTGTTTCTACAACTCTCATTGGTCAAAAAACTTAACACTTCATCCATATTTATACATGTTTGGATGATATGAAAATCAACAAGACATTAAAAAAATATTAATAAGATTCATGAATCCATGAATAGATACAATGAATCCATGAAGAGATGCTTGAGATGAAATTGGACTTTGCTTCTTGTAGAAGAGATACTTGAAATCAAGTTGTACTTCGATTCTTTAATTTGGTGTAACCCAATAATGCCTCCCCTAAACCAAATATACTTCTTACTCCTAGAACTTCAAGATTCCTTGAAAATATCGATCCTCCAAGCGGCTTTTTAAAAATATCAGCAAGTTGTTCATTGCTAGGACAATATTCTAGGTTGATTTCACCTTCAGTAACAAGCTTCCGTGTAGCCGGTGGGAAAGTTCTATGAGGCTGGGCCGGTCACCCGAGGTTGGAAAAACGTCGTTAATCATTTTCTCTTAAGAAATGAAATCGCAAGCGGATGTGCTTTGTTCTTCCATGTAGCACTGGGTCCTTTGAGATAGAAATTGTAGAATTGTTATCACAATATAAGATTGTTGGAACTTTTTGCTGATATTTTAAGTTTTCAAGAACTCTTCTTAACCATAAAGCTTGACATCCTGCTGAAGAAGCTGCTATATATTCTGCTTCGATAGTTGAAAGTGTCATAATTGGTTGCTTCTTTGAACACCAAGAGATTGCCCGACTTCCAAGACTGAAAATATAGCCAGAGGTATTTCGAGAATCATCAATACTTCCTCCAAGATCGCTATCTATATAGCCAACAAGTTTGATGAGCACGTGTGCTTTATAGAAAATGTCATAATCAATGGCTCCCTTAACATATTGAAGAACTCTTTTTGCAGCTTCCCAATGATTTGAATAAGGTTTTTCCATGAATCTGCTAATCAAACTTACTGTGAACATGATATCAGGTCTAGTGGTAGTAAGATACATCAGATTCCCAACCAAACTAAACATAGTTGGATTCACCATTTTTCCTTCACCAATTTTACGTAGTTTCAAACCTGTGATGCAAGGAGTTAAGACTGGATTTGCATGTTCCATCTTGAACCTTTGAAGAATTTGAGTTGCATAGTATTCTTGTGAGATAAAAATTCCTTTTTTTTTATTGTTGAACATTAATGCCCAAAAAATGATGCAACTCACCCAAATCTCTCATTTCGAACTCTTTCATCATAGAGTTCTTGAATTCTGCCAACATCTCCAGATTATTTCCAGTGAATATAAGGTCATCAACATAAAAACTCACAAGTATGAAACCACTTTCAGAATTTTGTTTGATATAAAGTGTATGCTCAAAAGGGCATCTTTAAAAACCATATTTCATAAAATAATCATGAATTCGTTCACACCATGCACGAGGTGATTGTTTCAACCCATATAATGTCTTTTTGAGTTTATATACTTTATCTTCTTCACCCTTTTTCACAAAACCTTGTGGTTGCTCAAGATAAGTTTCTTCTTGAAGAAAACCATTTAAGAAAGCCGATTTAATATCCATTTGTAGTAATTTCCAATTATTTTGAGCAGCAAGTGCAACAATTAATCGTATTGTATCAAGTCTTGAAACAGGAGCAAATACCTCATTAAAATCTTCACCTTCTTTTTGTTTGTATCCTTTTGTAACCAATCTTGCTTTGTATTTATTGATGGAGCCATCTGGATTGGTTTTAGTCTTAAAGATCCATTTCACACCAATCGGAGATTTGTATGGTTGCAAAGTAGTAAGCTCCCATGTATCATTTTTCTCGATGACGCTTATTTCTTCATTCATTGCATGAACCCATTTTTTTTCTTTTGATGTTTCTTCATATGTAATTTGTTCTTCTTCTGCAAAGAATGCAAAAAAGACTTGATTTGTCATATTTATCTCTTCAATTTCATCATAAGTATCTCTTAAAATTCTTGTTCTCCTTTGCAATGGTGATGGAGACATGTCTCTTTCAAGAATATTAGGTTGTAATGATGAAGAGTCATCTTCAAATTCAAGAATTTTTCAACTTGATGAACCTATCATATATGAAAAAACATAAGAAGCTTTTTCGTCAAAGCGGACGTCCCTGCTAATCACAATTTTTTTTGTTATTAGATTTTAAAGCTTGTAAGCTTTGTTTCTATCATTGTATCCAATAAAAATACACTTTTCAGATTTGCATCAAGTTTAGTTCTTAAAGCATCAAGAATATGTGAATATGCAAGACAACCAAAAGCTTTTAAATGAGTAACATTTGGTTTATTTCCATACCATGCCTCATTTGGAGTAGAATTTGGTAACCTTTTTGTCGTTGATCTGTTGATTAGGTAGACAACACAAGAAACTGCTTCAGCCCAGAATTCAGCTAATAAAGTTTTCTTCTTCAACATGCATCTAACCATATTCATGATTGTCTTATTTTTCCTTTCCGCGACACTATTTTGTTGCGGCGTATACCGAGCTGTCAATTCATGTCTAATACCATGATTTTGATAAAATTCTTCAAATAAAGAATATAAAAGTTTACCTCCTCGATCACTTCTCAAATTTTTTATTCGATAATCAATAAACTTTTCCACTTGACTTTTGAAAAATTTAAAGCAAGAAAGAGCTTCTGATTTTTCTTTAACAAAATATGTCCAAGTTTTTCGCGTGTAATCATCAACGAATAATAAGAAGTATAAATTACCTCCGAGAGATAGTACACGCATAGGTCCACAAAGATCTGTATGACAAGTTCCAATGGTGAATGTGATTTCCACTTAGATTTAGATGAGAATGTCTCTCAATGTTGCTTTCCAAGCTGACATTCTTCACAAACTTCACTTATCCCATCAATTTTGGGAAGTCCTTGAACAATATTTTTGCTTGCTAACTCCTTTAAGCTCTGAAAATTTAGGTGCCCAAATCTGTCATGCCATAAGTTGGAAATTTCTTCATTAGCAGTAAGATAACAAGCAACATTTATAATATCAAGTTTGAGAGGAAATAAATTATTTGAGCCCAAACCGATCTTTGCCCCCATATTGATTTTCCTTCTTTATGGTGTAATACTTATTGGCAAAATGAATATCAAAACCTTTCCTCAATAAATGACCAACACTAAGTAGATTACTCTGTAAATCAGGAACAAAAATACTTCTGAGATTTTGTCAATTTTTCCAGACTTTGTTTTGAAAGAGATTTCTCCTACTCCTTCAATTTTGTAGGACTTAGTATCTCCAATAGTTACATGCCCATGGTTAGCTTCTGCTAGCGTTCTTTTATTACCAGTCATATGCCGACTTGCACCGCTATCCAAGTACCAAATATTTTCAATATTTCCATCACTAGCAATCAGTAAAGTTTCAGAATTTTGAAGTTCATTTTCATGTACTAAGCTAGCTTCATGTTTTTTCTCCGAATATTTTTCCCAACAATCATTTATTTTATGTCCTGGCTTATGACAATAATGACATTTAATATAAGGTTTTGTACCTTTGTAATTCCCACGTCCTCTTCCTCTTTGGAAATTGTAAGAAAATTATTTTTTCTCTTTTTGAGACTCTTCATTCCCTTTTTCTTGTGATTGTAGGTAAGAAAATCTTCCACCTCTTCTTTGATTCCAACCTCTCCCACGTCCACAATAAAAACCACGGCCTCCCATGAATGTGAACTGGGATTTCAAGGCTTGATTTGAAGAAGAAATAAGAGGACTTCGATGAAGGATTCTAACCTCATGAGCTTCCAATCTTCCTTGCAAACTTTCTAAGGACATTAGTGAAAGATCTTGTGATTCTTCAATAGCAACTACCACGTGATCAAATTTGCTTGATAGGCTTCACGAGATTTTCTCCACCACCCTTTGGGTTTTCATGATTTCTCCATTTGATACCATTTGATTCACGATAGAGCTAGTTCGTGTAAAGTACTCTGAAACATTTTCATTGTCTTTCATCTCTAATTTTTCAAAATCTGTTCATAGATACTGTAAGCGTACCTTTTTCACTTGGTCTTGGCCGGAATAAGTTATTTGTAGAATCAGCCATGCTCTTTGAGCAATCGGTGCTTTTGAAATCCTTTCATAAACTGAAATTTCAAGAGTTTGATAAATTTGAAAAAGAGATTTTCAATCTTTTTGCTTCATGGTCTTCAAAATATTTTTCTGTTGTTCGGTTAATTGATCTTCCTCCTCTGATACTCCTTCTTCAATAACACTCCATAAGTCTTGTGATTCAAGACATAACTTCATGAGAGTGCTCCAATAGTCAAAATTTTCACCATCAAATCGAGGTACAAGAGAAATGAGATTGTTTGCCATAGCGCTCTGATACCAAATTGAAGGAAGAAGAAAGGAGGCACTACAAGAATTTTAGGATTCAACAACACCCAATAGACAACGATTTTTTGAAAAACCGTTGTCGTTTTTCATTGAACAATGGTTTTATTAAAAACCATTGTAGTTGATCATTTTTTTGAAAAAGACAACTATCTTTAAAAAATCGTTGTCTTATGTATGTCAAAGACAACGATTTTTTAAAATTGATGTTTATAAGCTTGTTTTTTGAGCCTACGACAATGGGTTTAGTTAACCGTTGTCTATTATATATTATATACACTTATCCTTTATTAATTCCTGTTGGATCAAGAAAACAATAGAGGGGGGGGGGGTGAATATCGTTAAAACTTTTTCGGATAAGAATAAAAGAAAATACGCAGCGAAAAGAAAATAAGTGCACACGAACACAAGCCGATTTTTTACTTGGTTCGGAGTCACGGTCGGCTCCTACTCTAAGACTCACGGTCCTTGATCGTTTACTTTGGGCAATTCTATATTCGGAAAGATTTGTTACTGATTAAGTACAGATATAAAATTTGAAAAGTAAATCACAACACTTTCGAAAATGAAAACTTTTACCGACGCCTGAGATGGATTGAATTCCGGAGCAGAGAGTCGTCGTCAGCGCTGTAATCTCGAAATGGAAGTTTGCAGGGGCGCAGCGCGAGTGCGAAAGTGTTTTGAGCATTGGAAAAAATGATGTTGAAGCCTTGGGGGTCGAGCCCCTTTTATAGTCTTCCTGGGGGCGCCTGATTCGCTGGGGGCGCCTAACACATGCCTTCAGATTGGAGAACCTTCATCCGCAGCTCGGTCAGCGCTTATCCCCTTTGAATCGACTCCTGGTCAGACTGGGGCGCCCGGGACCTCCTGGGCGCCTAGCTTGACTTGGTCTGCTGGCTTCGTGGCTGATTTGCTTCGATGACTTGTTTGGCTTTGACCTTGGGCGCCCGGGACCTCCTGGGCGCCTAGCTCAGTGTGATTTCGAAGCGGTCTTGCTTAACTGCTGCATTGGCCTTTTACATTGGGCGCCCGGAACCTCCTGGGCGCCTAGCCCAGTTGCCTACCCCCTTCCTTTGGGGCGTTATGAGCTGCAGAAACACAGTCCTTCGGTCCCTGCAATCAAGGTTAGTTCCAACACAAACAACGCAAGAGTGTTAGTCATTATTTACAACCGTAGTTGTCTTGGTTTTGACTTTGGGTCTCCCAAATGGAACCCTAGGTCGAACCGAAGCCTACTGTTCCCTCGACGGGGAACGCGTCCTCACCTACTCCTCTCAAGAGAGTTTACCTTTTGCCAACTGGCTCCTCCGGTTGTACTTTTGCCCGATCCACCTGACCAGGTCTTCGTGCCCAGTCCTAGACCAGGACTTCGTGCCCACCTTCCGAGTAGGTCTTCGGTGCCCAACCCCTTGTCAGGACTTCGTGCCCAGTCCTCGACCAGGACTTCGTGCCCACCTTCCGAGCAGGTCTTCGGTGCCCAGCCCCTTGACCAGGTCTTCTTTGCCTAGCCCTTTGCCTGGACTTCTTGCCTAGTGTACCTAGGACTTCTTCCTGCACACTCAGTGAACACATTAGAACACAATAACATCTTAACTCTTGAACCCTTTGCCATTATCAAAACCCAGGTTTGACTTAGGTATGACCTGCACCAACAATCTTCCCCTTTTTGATTTATGGCAACCCGGTTCAAAAAGTTAAGTTAAACAAAAAGCAGATAATGTACCAGCTTTAATTTCCTCCCCCTGGAAGAAATCTCCACCTGAGTTTTTCAAACATTCGTGGGGTTTTTGAAAAAAGTTTATAAGTCTTTGAAAGAAGGTTTTTCAGGCTTTTTAATACTTAGAAAATTTTCACAAAGGGTTTTTAGTTAGAAAAATTTTCAAGAGAATTTACACTTAGAAAATTTTCTATCAGAGAAATTTAGAGTAAGTACTTAAAATGTTTTTGCAAACAAGAAATTAATTTTTAAAAAGAACTTAAGTACTTAGAAGAATTTCGAAAATAATTTTGAGTTAAGTACTTAGCTTGTTTTTGAAAAAAAAACTTAAGTACTTTGAAGACTTTCACTTTTTGAAAAAGGAGATAAAAATTTTGAAAGAATTGAATTTTAGAGAAAAATTTAAAAATTTTAAAATCTTCTTTTCTCTCCTTTTCAATCTCTCCCCCTTTGTCATATATAAAAAAAACAATATAGCAAAAAAACATGCTGAGTAATAGAAGTAAGGTGCTGTACTGAACCAATTTTAAGTGTAAACTGGACCAAATCAATTTAAATTTTTTCTTTCGGGTCCTGTCTAACCCAGTTAGCTACTTACTAACTGTTATAAACAGTAGCTTTCGCTAGGGTTAGTCAAGTTAAGTGATCTGTTCAAGTTAGATTTTCTAAGCTTGACACTTAACCTGATTATTGTTTAATTGATATTTAGTGCCCCAATTACTGCAGATGCACTGACTTAAAGCATCTTGAATCAAGGCATAGACTTAAGCATCTCAACCCAGTCTATGTTATCAATCAAAAGTATCCTAAGGTGCTTGTGAGATGCTGACTTCTAGATCTATAGGTGCATGCAGTTCTAGGGTTAGGGCCTAGGCTAAGTCCATTTGCGAAAAAGCCCTAATTTTGAAGGGGGTAAGTATTGAAAAAAACTAAGTCGGAAAATTATTTTAAATGCATAAAGAAAATGATTTTTCAAGTTAAGTAAGAACTGATTTTTCAAATTAAATAATAACTAAAACAAATTTTGAAAAGAACCATAATTAAAGTAGTCCTATTTTACCAAGCATAACCCTAATTGCCATCTTAGTGAGCTAGTACTGCAGCTTATCAAACAAGTAATTAGAAAGTAATGCTGATAGATGCATAAGAGTCACCTGGTCAGTAGGACCAGTAAGGTCAAACCATAGTTAAATACATGTCAACCCTACTGAGTAGGGGTAGCCAAATAGTCAACAGTACAACTGAAAATATCAATCTAAACTAAGAGGAAGGGCCAAGATGATCAGATGAGTTGGGCTACCAAGATCGGAATAACGACATCATTTCATTATATCGTGCGTCGTTAGTCTCTCGATCGGCTCTGAGGGTATTCATATACTCAGTGTAATGGGCCTCATTTGCCTCCATATACTCTGCGTGATTGGCCTCTATTTCCTCCCTGAGGCTGTGGACCTCTGTCTGAAGTAGTGCTAGTCTCTCGTCAGTCGTTAGAGGTGGGGGCTCATCCATGTGCTCCCGAATCTCGACAGCAAGATCTGCGACGTCGACCTCTACGTCCTCATCGGAATCGATCGGGGCTCCGGCTCTCTGTCGTCTCCATGATAGACCCCCGGTAACCGAGACCTCTATGTCTGCTAGGGAAAAATTTCTATACTCAATTTTTTCAAATTCGGTCATTGTGGTCATCTCTCCATCGGTAATATCGCGACCGTGATGATGAAGAAGAGAAGTGATGATGTGGCAGTAAGGGGTGCGTACCCGACCTTGAGTCGTAACACTGGACGCATATAGAATGTTGTGGAATATGTGAAGTCCAATATTTATGTCTAAGTGATGGATCAGTGCGTACAGCAAGAAGGTATGGAATAGTCACATGGTCGCGACGTCCCTAATGGTCAAGGGTAGGATGCAACGGACTAGGACTCTATAAAGAGCGTAGTCCTGGACCTGAAGGTCTACCCATTGAAACTGTCTAACCAAAGGGTTTCGGGCATCTCTATAGAAATATTAATAAAGGGTGTCCAGGTCAATATGGGAATAGGGAGGAGTAAAGGGAGGATCCTTAGGAGGGTAACAACAGAACGTGGATTGGGAAGGTCATAGTCCAAGGAATCTGTTAAACAACGAGGGTGTGATTGTCAAGGGCATCCCTTGTACTGTGGTGACATAGGTAAGGTCATCTTGTCTAACTAGGTTGTTGTAAAATTCTGCACATAGGGTTGTGTTCACAGGATGGGTGCATAAGACAAGGTTGTCAAGTTGATAGAAATTGATGACATTCATAGCTAATGGACATAACTGAGTAAAAAATTGCCTATTTAAGAAACTCATTTTAATGGGGTTATAAGTCGTCCTAGCGAACTTATTGCATAGTTGTAAGGTCGGAAACCTAGGGTCAGGGCTAGGCTCGGTCCCGGGGTTGGGTTGATTAGCACGACGTTTTCTAAAAGTCATAACAAGGAACATGCATTTAGCGAAATAACTAAAAAGAATTAATTATAAATGCATGAAAAATTGATACCGGGTAGCCATCCGGGGAGGCATGGTTGAAGTGGAGCGTTCGAGGGCACGAGAGGGTCGTTCGGGCGCCTTGGGAGGAGAAGAGTTAGGGAGGAGGTTTGTTTTTGGTGTGGCAAGTGAATGAAGTCTCGGTGGCCTTATATAGAGGATAGTCGGGCGCCCGGGAGGTCTTGGGCGCCTGGTTTAGGTTTCAGCTACCTTTAGCAGCTTTTGCTGCCTTGACCATTGTACTGGGGGTGCCTATGAGAACCCGGGCGCCTATGGTCAGCTGTCACTTGTGGCAGCTTTTGCTGCCATGAGTAAAGACAAGGACCTAGGCGCCCGATAGGTCACCGGTGCCCAAGTCAGTAGGGTAGGGTTGACAGCTTTTGCTGTCTTGGTCGAAGAGAAAGTTGGGGGCGCCCAAGAGGTCACGAGCGCCCAGGATGACCTTGATTTGACTGTTGACCAGTTTGACCATTTGACTAAGTTTGACTGTTTTGACCAACTAACAATTTAACTCAATTAAGCTCTAAATTGCATGATTCAACATTTTTTACATGTCAAGAGTACAAAACCAGATGAATTTGCGTTAAATTAAGTCTTAACCATCTCACCCCGTCTATAGTTTTCAATCATGTTAACCTTATGGGTTATTGTGAGACAGGTTTTGATAGATCGATCGGCGTACTAGAGGGGGGGTGAATAGCACTTTTTCGGTAGAATCTCTTCACCTACGTTGTTAGTTGCGCAGCTAAAATACAAATAAAATAAACTAACAATAGAAAACAATGCTAACAACCTGATTTACTTGGTATCCACCCCGAACGGGTGACTAATCCAAGAATTCGTCGGTGGATCAACACCCGGATAACCTCTGGCTAGATCTGTCGCTCCTTGTGGGTGGAGAAACCTCGCCACAACACTTCGGACATTATCTGATCAAAAAAGACTACTAACTCACTTTACACAAGCGAGTTTCGTCAAGCAAAATAGTAGGAAACGAGCCCCTTTGAATAGGGCTCGAGTCTGAAACAGCCGCTACCAGTCGACTGCTCCGACTGGTCCTACTCAGATTCGACCGTTACAGTACAACGTTCGAATCTGCCAGCCTGTTCCAGCCTATACCAGTCGACTGCCAATGGGCCAGTCGACTGGGACATACCTAAGCCTAGGGTTTCACTCCCGAGTACAAGTCTCTCCGCACTCAAACCCTCCCGGCTTAGCCCCTGAGTACAAACACTCATACTCAGACCCTCACAACCCAGTTGACTCTTCACTAGCAGCCTTGACTGTTGCCTTCACGCCCTCTTCATCTTCGGCCCTCGTCCCTCGGATGTGCACGCCAACCTCCAGCTTGCCTTCATGCCACCCTTCACGTACGCCTCGAAGTCCGCGTCCCTCGGCTCATCATCCCTGCTATCCGACGGTCCCTCGGATGCGCACGCAAGCCTCCCTTGGCTTGCCTCCATGTCATCCTTCACCTAAAGACATCAACCAAGTCCATGTGTACCTGTACACCTGCACACTCATGTACACATATTAGTCCAGCACAAATCCTAACTTAACCATATAGCCCACACATCAAAATATCATGATCCTCCAGATCATCTCAAGGCCGATTGCCCCAACAATCTCCCCCTTTTTGATGTGTGGCAATATGTTAAGTTAGGTAAACATATAGCAATGATAATGGCAAAAACAATTGAAAATTAAAGCATAACACATAAGAGGCAACCTCCCCCTTAACCCAGATTTCAATTCTTATTGCTAATATTAAGTTAAGTTTTCCCAACTTAACTCTAAAGTTTCACAACCCAAACCAAGTTAGATTTCAACCTAACCTACCTTAACACATAAGTTCTCCCCTTTTGACACCATCAAAAAGATTGCCCCAAGCAACCCTACCCCTGGTACCAAATAGAACTCAACCATATTTCTAAAAAACCCCTCAGAAATCACCAAAACCCAATCTGTCCACACTACCAGTCGACTGCGACCCTACCAGTCGACTGATACACCATTCTCAGAATTTTCAGTCGAAATTCAGAAATGCATAAAAAGTTCTAGAAAATCTGAAAAAATGAGAAACTTTGCAAGCACGCTTGTTAAGGTATTCCCTACCCTAGAAAAATATTGATTCATGAAAAACATCAACCGTGCTTGACTTTTGATACAAACCCTAAAGTCCTCAAGCAGTGTCAATCTTTGTATCAACTTTGAAATCCAATAATGATTTCCTATATTTGGCAACTTCATTCACCTCTATTTGACACATAAAATGGTTTGTACACCTCCCCTTTTTATAAGCATATTGTTATTTCGACAAAGACTCCCCCTCTTTTTCTCTTAAGTCTAGATGATCATGCCCTTTTCTATATAAACCTCACCATTTGATTTTCAACCAAATTGTATGATGTAATATAACAATATAGAATTTCCAAATCATATCATGAACACATATATAAGGATCATAACTTAAAATCACAACATATCATCTATTAACACTTAACGAACTATCATGCAATATTCAAAACATCATTAAGTTATGACAAAGTTTTCAAGAACATAACTTAAAAGAGAATGTATCATACATGAAACCATAAAGGCAGTCAAGAGATAAACACCAAAAGAGTAGCTAGGGCCAAAGCCCTGAAGTCATCAAAAAGTTACAATCATCAGAATGAGAAGTGTTTGAGAGGAAAAAGATACATCAAATAATAGTTCTCTCAACACTGAACAACTCCCAAAAATGCATCATCTGGTCAGAATATATGATCGTCACCGCCTAGAGGAGGAGGAGGAGGAGGGGCCTGATAAGCGAGATGCAGCTGTCGCAACATCTCGTATATGTCATCTTGGCGACTGGTAATCCCATGAACTACCGCCTCAATCCTCTGCTCAGACTGCTGTACTCCGTGAATATCCTCACGGATGCCGTGAACATCCTCCTGAAGCCTGTGGACATCTGATCGAAGCAGGGTGAACTCCGCACGTGTGACTATCCCAACGGGCTCCTCATCTGAGCTAGTGGCCTCCGGATGCTGTCTCCATACAAACTCCCCCTGCCGACACTCGATGTCTGCCAAGGATAACTGTCGTGTACCTATCTGGTCATAATCCTTAGACAAGTGTCTAACCTGACCGCTACCCACACGGATACCAAAACGTAAATGGAAAAACTCGGTCAGGATGTGGCAGAAGGGCATATATATCTTTCCATTAACACTCTGGGAAGAATGGCAAATGACACTAAAGACTTGTAAGGAGACATCAATGTCTAACCTCCTCTCCAAAGCGTACATCATCACCAAGTGTGGGAGTCTGATTCTGGACCTCCCCTTGGTGACGATGGGCAAAATGCACTCTATGATGATCATATAGAATACATGGCTAAACGGTCTCATGGGTTTAGCGTCAAAAAGACACTCTGACTCATTCCTGTGTCTTCTAAAATAATGCATATGTATCTGATCAATGGCGACTTCAGGAAACTCTAGTGGTTCAACAACAGTGGGAAAGTAAGTAGATGCATTATTTGACGCTCTACACTGTAGGAACCCAGCTAAACCCATGACTGAGAAAGGAATAGAAATACCAGCTACTCGAGACTCATACAAATTATTATTTGAGTCAATGCAAGTCAAATTCGTGTAAAACTCAATACATAAATCAATATCTATGTCATGCTGGCAGTAGATGTAGGACCGATGCACGTGAGAGGGGGGGGGGTGAATCACGTGACTTTTAAAATCTTCATTATAAAATCAGAGTCGATAGAAAATTGTACGATGCTTTTTATAATGTGCGCAGCGGAAAAATTAAAACGAAATGCGAAAGCGAAAAATAAAAGAAAAAATTACACGAGGAGTTTTACTTCGTTCGGAGCCTTCGCCGACTCCTACTCGAAGGCCCAGGTTCCTTGAACCTTTCCTGTGGGTAATCCACTAAAAACCTCTACCGATAAACTACCGATAGAGTGATTCGAATACAAGATTGGGTGAAAGTGTAACAGCCCTACACTTCCCCCTTAAATAATTTAAGTGCAGAAAAAAATTCGTTACCCAACACTTAGATTTATCTGAAGCAGCTTGGGTGTTGGGAGCGATCTTCCAGCAGCGGTCAGACAGCGTCGAGTCAAAGCACAAACCGCAGCAGAGGAGCGTGGAAGCAAGAGAGCGCCAAAGCTTGAACCAGAATCAAATTTTCTTTTGTTTGTTAGAGGGCTTGCTTGCTTCTATTTATAGTGCCTCGATGCATGATCTTCTCAGCTCAAATTTTATCCATCAACAAGATAAAATAATAAAAAAAGATAATGTTTCTATCCTTTGCTTCAATTAAGAAAATAATTTAAATAAAATATAAATACAGAATATTGAAAAGTTAACCGAGAGGTTTTATCCTCTTACAATTTTAATTAATAATTTAAAAGGAGATTTTATCCTTCCAGCTAAGCTTTACGTGAGAATTTTAAGCATTAGTAGGAACAATTTTATTCTCTAAAAAGAAGGAAATACGAATAATTTAAATGATAATTTATCCTCCACCAAGGCTTTAGATAAGGAATAATTTTATAAAATTCAACTACAAAATTCTAATTAAATAAATTCTGTAAAAATAGAGTTAATGCATTTAGAATCTAATTAAATAAATTCTGTAAAATAGAGTTAATGCATTTAGAATCTAATTAAATAAATTCTGTAAAATAGAGTTAATGCATTTAAAATCTAATTAAATAAATTCTGTAAAATAGAGTTAATGCATTTAGAGTTAATTAGACCCCGTCCAAACCTGGATAAGGATCTAACCAGGACTCAACCGAGGTCACCAAAATGGGCCTAAGTTGGACCACGCTTACAGTCCTAAAATAGGACCCGTCCTCACTGGTTCGCTCCTCCAGTGACTTACCTCACTTACCTCGTGCAGCTCTACTCAACTTCTTAACCCACCAGGTCTTCCTGCCAGGGCTCAACCACCCTGGTCTTTTTGCCAAGTTTCAACCAACTTGGGCTTCAGCCAGTTGTCAGGCCCCGTGAACCCAACTGGACTTCTCGCCAGGACTCAACCACCCTGGACTTCAGCCTGGTGTCAGGTCCTAAGTCTTTCAACCCTGCACACTTAGTAAAGAGGTCAAAACCAAAAGCAAGTCTAACTTTAACCTATTTGTCATTCATCAAAACTCAGGTTTAACTATTAGTGCAAATTGCACCAACAATCTCCCCCTTTTTGATGCAATGACAACCTGGGTTAAAGTTAGAAAATACCAGATAAAGCAATGAGTCCAAGAATAATATGCAAATGACATGCTCTAAGATCAGAAATTTTTAATTTTCTAACTCAACCCTTAAACCCTCCCCCTTTGGCATTCATCAAAACAAAGAAATAACAAGTGCGCAAGCATCAGAAATAAAACAAGCAATCAAGTAATATACCAGCCAAGTAAAAAAAATACTTTAAGTATTTGGGGAAGAAAAAATGCTTAACAAGCATACTAAGTTTCTGAACTGATTCAGAGGGGTAAGTCAAATTCTTAATTTAACACAAACAATCTGAGAGCATAAATGTTAAAGGAAATGACTAGGTGTAAATTTAGAAATGACTTTTTGAACACCATTTTCAAAAATTAAAAAGGGCTACCTTCAAAATCTTAATCTTTTCCAAAATAAAGAATATCTCAAGGCAAATTAATGAAAAAGAGAAGATTTTCTAAAATTTTCTTTTCAAAGGATCATTTAGAATATTTTCAGGATTAATTTGAGAAAAAAAATTTCAAGATAATTTTTTTTAAATCCTTGTTCAATTAAAGAAGATATTTTCTAAAACAGTTTTCACTAAACATTTTTGAGAGTTAGAATACAAAATATAAACTCAAGCTCCCCCTGAACCAAGTAAGAAAGTTTTGCCCATTTTGAATGTCTAACCGTAGTTACTAGCTAACTATCTATAGGATAGTAGTTTTCACTAGGTTAGTCAAGTCAAGTACTAGTGTCTAGCTTAGCTTTACAGAAAGACTACTTGACTTGATCAATATGAAGTTGGTATTTAACGCCCAGACTTGCTACGATGCACAGGTTTAAGCATTCTGAAGTCCATGCAATACCCTATGCATACCCCGTTCTAAGTTTTAGCATACACAAACATGTTATACCTAATGTGCTTTGTGAGATGCGGCCTCTAAATCTATAGGAACATGCATCTCTAGGGGTCAAACTTAGGCTAAGTCCACCAGTCTCGAAAGTCAAGTTTGAAATCAAAGTTAATTTTTTTTAAAAATTAAGTGTGAAAATCAAAGTCAATTTTGAAAATCAAGTTTAAAAAATACACATTTTAGAGAGTACAAAAAATGCAAGTACAAAAATTAACTCTAACTCAAGCTATGTGTCAAACAGAATTTGTGAGTTGAGTAAAAGTGATTAGGTCAATCCTAGTCTACAACACACATTCCTATTAACCTTCTTAAATTGCTAAATTCGGATTCAGGAAGTGGTTTAGTGAATATGTCAGCTGTAGCGACCCGCCTTCTCTACCTTCAGACGGATCGTTACTTCTCTCTCTACTTCTCGACTCTAATACACGACTAATAAAAATGCGGAAATCTTTTTTTTTTTTAAAAACTTTTAAATTCATCTAACAATCATATTCTAACTTAAGCAATCATGCATGTTAACATATCACACTTACTATCTCGAAAGCTCGCAATTGGTACACTTGAAGCTTGCCTCACCCAACTCAAACTGCAGGTATCAGTCGACTGATACTGTATCAGTCGACTGATAGGCCTGTAATTCGAAACTCAGGTTTCGGCCAGTTACTTCACAGCTCCTTCAAACCTATAATTTCGAGCCATATGGAATCATGACACCATTTCTACACTCTATGACAGTTTTCTAATGAGTTTAGCCAATCAAAACGAATCCATAAACTTGAAATTTGGACTTTTGCGGAAGAAATTAAACTATTCAAGATATATGAACTTTAACACTAAAGTTTGTACCAATCTTGACTTCTATACATTCATAACACCAAATACATGTTCTATGACTTTGCTAAAGCATTATGAAATGTGAATGCAACTTTTCTAAACATTTATAAGCAATAAAACTTAAATCAAAGAGAATTTGATACTATCTTGGCACATGTGTCTATTATCCTAACAAAGTATCAATGTCTCCATCTACTCACATTTCCACTCATCCAATGCATGCATAAGAATATATAAGCTAAATGAAATGACATGAAATCTTTACTCTAAGAAATTGAGCATGTAAAACTATCCAAAGCTCAAATGTTCGCTAAACTTTATAAAGCAAGAACTTGAAATTCAAATGATCTATAACATTATGAATTAATAGCTAAATTGTCTTGCGCCAACGATCTCTCCATAATCAGCCACCACACACACTCTACTCAGCACCGCCTCGTCGTCTTCCTTCAGAATTGCTTGCCTTTACCTTTATCTGCAATAAGAGGAAATGCAACTAGTAAGCAAAAAGCTTAGTAAGTACTATCTAGCTCACAAAATCTCGAAATGTGCAAACATGCTTCTAGAACAATATGAAAATCATATGAGATACTAATATGCTTGAAAGAAAACTAAGAACATGTATAACTCAAAACATGCATACTCAAGCAATAATAAATCTCAATTTACTTTTCTTAGCTCAACTTGAAACTTTAGCAATTCTTTAACTTTTGAAAACTTTCTTAAACTTTCCAAACTTTGCTAAAGCATATACTTGAAAATAATAATCACTTGGATCCACTGAAGACGTAAGTACCATCTCATATGCGCGTTCCCTAAAAGGTTGGGGTAGCGAGCCACCAATCCTAATAGAGCAGATCTTGGTCTACCAAGGCCAAGACCTTGGAATTGGACACCTGGATTTCTTTAACGACGCCCTTGGACGCTGGGTACTGGCCTTAGAAAATAAAATAGCTTTTCTTTCTTTTCTTTCTTATCTGTAAATGCCTTGGCATTTTCTGGAGCACCTTGCGTGCTAAAATCCCTAAGTCTTGACTTTTGGGGATTTCTTAAGGCCTTGGCCTTTTCTTTTCTTATCTTTATCTTCTCTTTTCTTTTCTCATAGCTTTTCTTGGTCCCTAATCTCATATAGGGCACTCAATAAAATATATAAGCATATAATGAACTAAGATCACATGCAAAAACTAAAAACTAAAAGAAATATCTCTTTTAAAAAACTTTTAAAGGAAATTCTCGCAGAAAAATCGCCTCTTACTGCAGGTGAGCAGTACTTACATTGATATCTTGGACTTACAACCAAGATTGACGTCTAGAGCCCGGGAGAAACTTGAGATCTCGGAGAATTCTTCGCGCCTACGCGTTCCTCTCGTCGCGGGGATCCCGAATATAGGAATATCTCTTGGAGAAGAGCTTTGACTGACCCTCTAGGGCTTCGTGTGGCGTGCGCACAAGAGAGGAGAGGGAGAGGGGTCGGCGCAACCTTGGGAGAGGGAGAGGGTTTGAGAGAAAATAAAACTTCTCTCTTTAATAACCTATTTATACCTATGGGGCGGATCGACCTAACTGCCCCTTAAATATCCTTCTCTCCATCCCTTGTTGTGCTTGATACCCTAGCCCAGCTGGTTTGCGCGCTTGCCTTGTCTTGCGCTGGTCGCGGGTTCGAACCACCAGCTGCCCTTAAGTGGTTTTGGTTTTTTTCCATTTTTCCTTTTTTTAAAAATACTAAACGGACTCGGAAAATTCCATAAAAATATTCTAAAAATATCTAGAATATTTCTAAACCATTTTTAAATAATTCTAAGGACTTTAAGAACTAAAAATGGGAATTTTAGGGCGTTACATCAGCTAGGTTAGATTTGGATTCAACATGATTAAGTTCTATTTCCCCTTTATTAACATGATCTCTAACAAAATGGTGCTTAATTTCTATATGTTTGGTCCTAGAGTGGTGAATTGGGTTTTTGGTTAGATTAATTGAACTTAAATTATCTATAAAAGTTTTGACTTTCTTAAAATCTAAGTTAAAATCTTTTAAGGTATGCATCATCCAGAGTAATTGGGCTACACATTCACCCATTGCTATGTATTCAGCTTCAGTGGTGGATAGGGCAACACAATGTTGTTTTCTACTGAACCAACTAACTAGTGAGGGTCCTAGAAGTTGGCATCCACCACTGGTACTTTTTCTATCTAATTTACAGCCAGCATAATCTGAGTCAGAAAATCCAATAAGTTCAAACTCGGCTGTTCTAGGGTACCAAATTCCTAAACTTTCTGTCCCTTTGAGATACCTAAATATCCTTTTAACTAGGGTTAGATGTGATTCTTTAGCACATGTTTGATACCTAGCACACATACTAACTGCAAATAGAATATCAGGTCAACTTGCAGTTAGGTAAAGTAAGCTACCTATAGCACTTCTATAATACTTAAGGTCAACAGGTTTGCCATTTGTGTCACTATCTATAGTTTGATTGGTAGCCATAGGTGTCTTAATTTCTTTAGCACTATCCATTCCAAATTTTCTAAGTAATTCTTTAGTGTATTTTTGTTGATAGACAAAAGTACCCTCACTAGTCTGTTTTATTTGTAACCCTAAAAAGAAAGTTAATTGACCTACTAAACTCATTTCAAATTCATTTTCTATTATCGTTATAAAATCTTGTAAAAAATTTGAGTTAGTTGAGCCAAATACTATATCATCTACATATACTTGAGCTATAAAAATATCAGTTTTTAGAGTTTTAACAAATAGTGTTGGGTCAATTTTGCCTTGGTTAAAGCCTTTAGATACTAAGTAGTTAGACAATCTTTCATACCAGGCCCTAGGGGCTTGCTTAAGTCCATATAAGGCTTTCTTAAGTTTAAAGACATAGTCAGGATATTCTAGGCTTTCAAAACCTGGGGGTTGGCCTACATAGATTTCTTCCTTAATCAGGCCATTTAGGAAGGCTGACCTAACATCCATTTGATACAACTTGAATCCCTTATGGGCTGCATAACTTAAAAGCATCCTAATGGACTCAAGTCTAGCTACAGGGGCATAGGTTTCATCATAATCAAGTCCTTCTACTTGGCTAAACCCCTTAGATACTAACCTAGCCTTATTCCTGACTGTTTCTCCTTGTTCGTTAAGTTTATTCCTAAAGACCCATTTAGATTCAATAAATTTCTTGCCTTTAGGTAAGGGTACTAAGTCCCAGACTTGACTACGTTCAAATTGGGCTAACTCTTCCTGCATGGCTATGATCCAATCAGGGTCAAGTAAGGACTCTTCTATAGACTTGGGTTCAATTTTTGAAATCAAGGCAATTTGACTAAGGTTCCTAAAGGCTGATCTGGTCTGAACCCTTAGTTCTGGATCGCCTATAATCTGATCAGTTGGGTGGGCTGAGCTAACTCGAATAGTTCTGGGTTGGTTAGGTTCAGATTCAGGTGCAGGTTCAGTCAGATCATGGTCTCGGTCCTCAAATTGGCTTTCATTTGGGTCAGTACTAGACCTAACAAAATCAATTGGTTGGTAGGTGGTTTGATCAAGGTTATTTGGGCTAGACTTTTCATCAAATTTTTACATTTGTAGTTTCTTCATTCTTAGGGTAGTTTTATTATAAACTCTATAAGCTCTACTGGTAAGGGAATAACCTACAAAGATACCTTCCTCAACCTTAGAGGTAAATTTTCCTAAGTGTTCTCTAGTGTTTAATATATACACTTTGCATCCAAATACTTTAAAATACTTAATATTAGGTTGTTTTTCATAATAGATTTCAAAAGTTATTTTTCCTAGATTTTTATTTATAGTTATTCTATTTTGTACATAACAGGCTGTACTAACAGTCTCAGCCCAAAAATATTTAGGTAGATTGTATTCATTTAGCATTGTTCTGGTTGCTTCTTGTAGTGTTCTATTTTTCCTTTCTACTATTCCATTTTATTGAGGTGTTTTAGGACAAGAGAATTCGTGATGGTAGCCATTTTCTAAGCAGAATTGGTTAAATTTTTGATTTTTGAATTCCCCGCCGTTATCGCTCCTAAGTCTTTTAATTTTAATCCCTTTTTCATTTTCTACTAATTTACAAAATTGAGTAAACATATCAAAAGTTTCATCTTTATTTTTTAAAAATTTTACCCAGGTAAATCTTGAATAGTCATCTATGATTACTAAACAGTAAAGGTTTCCACTAATTGATTTTACCCCATGTGAGTCAAATAGGTCTGGTGAATTAATTCAAGAATTGACTTAGTTTGAGTTTGACTAGTTGGTTTGTGGGTTGACCTAGTTTGTTTTCCTTGTTGACATGCATTACATAAGGTTGACTCAAGGTTAGATAACTTTGGTAGGCCTCTAACTAAACCTTTTAGTTTAGGTAGTTTTCTGAAGTGAGTGTGTGAAAGTCTCCTATGCCAGAGCCAAGTCTCATCCTTATGGGTTAAAAGACAATTTTCTAAGGGACAGGTTAACTTAATTTCATAAATGTTATTGTGCCTAAGTCCTCTAAGTGTGATGTTTGGGTTGTCATTGTGTTTGATCAGACATTCATTGGATAGGAACCTAACCTTATAACCAGTGTCACACAATTGGCTAATACTCAGTAAATTGAAGTGAAAATTTTCAACAAGTAATACATTTGTAATTATAAAATCAGACTCAAGTTCAATATTACCTAGGCCAATTACCTTAAGTTTACCGTTATTTCCAAAAGCAACGGTCCCTAGTCTTTTGTACTTGAGTTCTGTAAATTTGGTGGGATCCCCAGTCATGTGTCTGGAGCACCCACTGTCAATAATCCATTTATTTACCTACAGTTAAGTAAAAGATTTAGAACTTAGGTTAAGTTTTTGAATTTTTTTTTAAATTTAAGAAAATTTTAAACATCCTAAAGAATTTAAAACTTGAATTTGAATTTTGAATTTTATTAATTTTTGAATTTAAATTTTGAATGAATTTTTGAATTTGAATTTTTGAATTTTGAATTTGAATTTATTAATTTTGAATTTTGAATTTGAATTTTATTAATTTTGAATTTGAATTTTGAATTAATTTGAATTTTATTAATTTTGATTTTGTTAATTTGAATTTTGAATTTTGAATTAATTTTAATTTGAATTTGAATTGTTAATTTGAATTTTGAATTTTGAATTTGTTAATTTGAATTTTGAATTTTGAATTTGTTAATTTGAATTTTGAAATTTTGATTTTGTTAATTTGAATTTTGAAATTTGATTTTGTTAATTTGAATTTTGAAATTTGATTTTGTTAATTTGAATTTTGAAATTTGATTTTGTTAATTTGAATTTTGAAATTTGATTTTGTTAATTTGAATTTTGAAATTTGATTTTGTTAATTTGAATTTTGAAATTTGATTTTAGTTGTCCTTATTCATCTCACTTGATCTAAGTTGTCAATCAAAGGGATCCTATGATTTGTGTGAGATAAGTTTGAGTTTGATTTATAAAAGTTAATCTGACCTTTTGTTAGATTCAGGTTTGACAAGAAGCAGTTTAAAAGTATACTTCCATAATTGGTTTCCAGGCCGTGGCGAGGCACAGAGGTCTTCTTTGGCCGAAGCCTTATTGG